>JBAIZZ010000022.1:689681-784899 GCA_037355905.1 Heliconius aoede
AAATGATGATTGAGCATAAATAGGTAAATAAAAGTGAATAAAATTAATATTAACATAATGATGTAATTTCGATCGGGAAAACCAAGATTATACCATAATATAATTCATATAAAATCATTCACGAGTTCTTGTAATTATACGTTAATATATATATATATATATATATATATATATATATATTAACGTATAATATATATATACATATACATATATATGTACCTAAGTATACTAGTATGCGGTATGTTGAATGATTGATGAGTTTAAATTATTAAAAAACGAATAACGAAACCGCTAATATATTTATCTAAGTTTTAACGACACGCTGCTTAGCCGCAGTTCTAAACATTCTATTTTTCTTAAATAAAAGAAAAAAGAATATAAAGTACTTAAGGAACTTTTGTAATAGCGGTTTTGTAAGCGCGACTAATGTGGGTTCAACATACACCCATGGGAATGAATAATTTAATATTGTCATTTCTATGGTTGCAAATGCAATATCTCGAAAAAATATTTACAAATCTAATAAAATATTTACAAATCTAATAAAATATTTACAAATCTAATAAAAATTAGCTGAATCTGATGCAGAAAATTATATATTACTTTTTTAAAATTGTACTGGTTTGGTAAAACTAGGGTTATCAATTTTTTTTCTAAACTAGATGTTCTGAACTTGTAGATGCTAGGTGCCATGTAGAAATGAGTTTTTTTTTTTAGGAAATAATGGGGCCTTAAATCTGAGTTAAATTTAAATTGACTTAAATTTAAACTCGATATCTCCAAGAATTCTTGAGATGAAGTCTCTTGACAGACAGACACACAGGCGGACGGACAATAAAGTGATCTTATAACGGTTCTTCTTTTCCTTAAAGGTTACGGAACCTGTCATTTATAATATGTATAAAGTTCTACTCACATATATTTAATATGTAATTTACTTTATTAAAGATAAAAATGTATTTCACATTTTTATCACAGATAATAAAACTTACATAAATGCCAATGTTTTTAGTTTTTTACTGTTATATGTTAACCTAAAGACAGTTATTTATTGAATTAACTGTTTGATCAGTTTAGTGAGGCCGGCGTAGTACAGTGGCAAAAACCTGTGACTAGACGCGACGGTTGTGGCTTCGATTTCCATTTGGAAAATGAAATATTTAATATTTTCATTTCTTCGCTCTGGCACAGCGTGAAGAAGAAAAATAAAAACAGTGATTTTTGGTTTGTTTGTTTAAAAAATATATATATATATACATTTCACTTGCAGTCGTGCGGTTGCCCTCTGCGGCAGGTCGGCCCTCCACTGGCCGATGCCTGTCCAGGTCAATTCCTCCTCTTTATGAGCATCCTGGAGTCGTTTATAAATGGCAGATGTGACTTGGCGGATCCTTGCAACCGTGTCAACGGTATACAAGAACCTGATGAAATATACGATTTCGCGGTGATCGGAGGCGGCACTGCAGGCGCAGTGGTGGCCGCGAGGCTATCTGAAAATCCACAATGGAAGGTAATCTAATGCTATTAAGTATATAATATTATTAACTTTATTGTTAAAATTGGTTGAAAAAAATATCTATTTGAAAGGAAGTAAATATGGGGAACGGAGTATCTTAACACCGAGTTTCCCCTCTGCCTACCCTGCTGTGTGCGGGATAAAGCGTGAAGCTGAAAAATTAAAAGGAAGTAAATATAATATAGGAAATAAATATAAAGATATAGAAGGAGAAAAGGAAAGAAGGAAGAAAAGGAGGAAGGAGAGTAACTTTTTAATTTTTTTTAATCTAAATATTTATATGAGAAAATGCAAAGAATTTAATTACTATATTTTTAACCTTGGAGCCTTAGACAACCGAAGGCTACATGAATGTATTGTTGACATTTTTGACTAATTATTACCACTTAATTTTTTTTTCTTAATAATCGCAAAGGCGTTTCCGCGTCGTGTGCGCTCAGATATTTAATTAACAACAAGTATATTATGTTATACAATAGCTATACTATGTTTTAATAGATACAATTTTCTTGACATTGTGCAATGGATAATTATATATATATTTTTTATAAGTAAAGTTAGGTTAGACTAACTAGTAAAGTTAGAAATTGAGTAGCATTGATTCTGTCGGGTGCAGGGGCACAGCACAGCGTAAAGGCAGTGGTTGTGGATTCGATTCCCATTCTTGCATACCCTGCTGCTGCACATATGGGATACATTATAATTATCGTTATACTATACTCGTATCTATACTTAAACATTTTAAAAACCATCGTGTGGTTTTTAAAAATAAATATATTTTGCAAACAAAGTGAAAATGTAACATATTATTTTATCTAGATGCATTTTCACGTATAAAGAGAGCTTATTAAAATATATACGTGTAATATCATGTTTTTCCATATACCGTCAAATACCGAAGCAAACAAATTTATTAATTTAGGGTTTTTTGTCACATTGTTTTTTTTTTGCACAGGTTTTGCTAATAGAAGCTGGTGGGGATGAGCCCACAGGGTCAGCAGTACCATCATTCGTGACGGCCTACTGGGGGCGAGACGAAACAGATTGGAAATACGTTACTGTACCTCAAGAGAATGCCTGCTTGGACGAGAATGGCGTGTGTTCTTGGGTTAGAGGAAAAATGCTCGGTAATTATGAGTTTTTTTTTTAATCTTTATCGCAGTCTACCCTAGTTTCAGCCAAAAAAGCGTTAATGAACCGACTGACTAATTATTGTTTTGTTAGTGAGTATTTAATAGTTTTCCTCTGAAATTAATTACAGTGAAAATAAAAATTAATTAATTAATTAATTTTTTAAAAAATTCGCCTGTTTGTAAATCTATTTTATTTTAAAGGTGGATGTTCGGTAGTCAACGGTATGATGTACATGCGAGGTAACCCAGCTGATTACGACGGGTGGGCGGTGAACGGGGCGGAGGGCTGGTCTTGGTTCGAAGTACTACCCTACTTCCTCAAAAGCGAGGACAATAAGGAGATACACAACGGAGTTTCTGGACATTATCATAGTGTCGGTGGTCCCTTGCCAGTCCAGAGGGTAAGAAATAATGATTACAATAATAGATAAAATATTATATAAAAGTTTTTTTTTAAAATTTTGAATTATATCAGAAATTTTTCGAATTGTTAAATTAAAATCTTTACCAGAGCTTAACCTTGGAAATATACTCGTAGGTAAGTGTACTTTATGTATGTTTGAATATTGAAGTACCGTTAGCCAACAACTGGTTTCATACGATTTTCTTATACTTACAATATAAAATAAAAATTGTAAATATAATGATATCAATTACTTACATATCTTGTACTTTATCCTATATCAAAGAAATTAATGAAAGCTATCATTTAAAACAATTCTCATAGACTGAGATCCCAGGGAGTAAAGTTGACATTTTGAGGATTAATAGTCGAATATATATATTAGTTCAGACTGTGTGCGTACTCTCCAACTTGAAAGTAACATAATAGAGTAATGGTCCTCAAAATTTCAGCTTTTCTAAAATGACGTAGGTCTGGCGGCTCTGGGATCTTAGACTATTATAATTGTTCTTAAGAAAACGTGAAAATATATAATTTTCAAAAAAATACAATGAACAGGAAACATTTTACTAATAATTAATTGGCTTTTAATTACACTTCGCAAAAATATATTTAAAATTAAAACGATGGTCTCACGGGTCTCAATGACATCATCACTCGCTCTATCATCACCACAAGTTCATTGTATCGCTATAGCAAATATAGAATATATTTCACTCAAATAAAATTATTAATTACGTATTTATATATAAAACTTTTTGTGAAAACGAACGGTACTAGCATGATTGAACTCTTATAAAAAACTTTTTATTGGAAAAAACCTGTTTTAAGTGATTTTTGACGTTTTTTTGACGACTTTCACAAAAAAGCGGGCAATTAGTACCCGTTTTTTTATATACAAAAAAAAAAGATTTTTTTCAAATGAACAGAGAATATAAAATAGTTATCTTTAAAAATCTAATTAATCTCTTTTTTTTATGTAAGAAATGTCATTAGAATATATAATATATAAATCGAATAAATAAATATATTCCAAAGTCGGTCCATCCTGTCGCGGTCGGTCAATCCCCTCATCAAGATAGTAAACATGGCACGGCAGAGATGATTTCAGAGCGAACGGGTAACAAGAATTCAGAATCCATCGTGTTACATATTTTAGTAGAGTGCCGTCACTCAACACACAATGCCCCTCGAATTGGGCTCAAAGTGGGGAACGGAGTGTTTTAATACTAGCTTATCCTGCTGCCTCTGCCTATCCTGCTTTGTGCGGGATATAGCGTGAAGCTTGCTGCTGCTGATTTATTTATTATTATTTTTTAAATTAATTTTTGCAGTTCCGCTACGCGCCACAATTCGCTCACGACGTAGTGTCTGCTGGTATAGAAATGGGATACCCACCAACTAGCGATCTGAACGGTGAGACAAGCACTGGATTTACAATAGCTCAGGCGTACAACGAGTGAGTTAGCTTAAATTATTTTGTAAATCTAAATCTAAAAATAAAGTTATTTTGCCTCGAAACCAGAGCGATGAGATAAAAATATTAAATATTTTCTCGAGTAGTTATCGAACTTACAACCTGTCGTGCTTACACTCATACGCTCGTGCCCCTGCGCCACGACTGGCATCTTTATGTATTTATTTAAAAATATATGTCAGAGATCTTTATCTTGTATAATTTAATATGTAAATATATATTTTTTGTGCTCGACGTTTGTGAGCATTTGTTGTAGTAATCTATCCATCTAGGTTGGGTAAATAGATCTACATCTACATCTACAGTACGTATTCAGTAAAAAAAAGTTTTTTTAATACATCAATATGATACTATTTAAATAGTGATCGTTTGCTTGTTTTAAACTATTTCTTCATATTTTGTTCTAGTTTTTTAGTTTTTTAGCGTTTCGAAGTATCAAATATAGATGTATTAAAATATATAATTTATTTCAGTAATGGGTCAAGATACAGCACAGCCCGCGCCTACCTTCGTCCTGCCTCCGATAGAAAAAATCTACACGTACTATTAAACGCTGTTGGTTCCCGAGTAATTATAGATCCAAATACTAAAAAGGTCACTGGAGTTGAATATATTAAAAATGGACAGAAGAAGACTGTAGGAATACAGAAGGAGGTAAATAGTTTTTTTTTAGATATAATTATTTAAATATAAATAAAAAAATAATAATATTATTCTTAATACATATTTTTGTTTTTCATTAAGTGTGGAAACACTATCAAAAATGTTAACAATATTTTTATCAATATAAAAATGTAAAATATATTTTTTAGGTAATTTTATCAGGAGGCACCATAAATTCTCCTCAGTTACTGCTTCTCTCGGGCATAGGGCCAAAGGAGACCCTAGAAAAATTCAATATATCAGTGGTCAAAGACTTACCAGGTGTCGGCCAAAATCTCCACAACCATGTCGGAGTCAACTTGAAATTTGATTTGGACGAGCCCAACGTGCCGGAGATGTCGTGGGAAAGTGCTATGGAGTACATGTTAAAACGTGAGGGACCGCTGTCTGGTACTGGATTATCCCAAGTACGTTTATATTCTTTCCTTTGCCTTATTTAAGTATCTTATTTAAATTTAAGTTTTCTGCTATCTGCGGACACATCTACTGTTAAGATAGTCCATTCTCTGCCTTACTTAGTCATATGCCTCTTTTACATTTATATTTTTATTACTCCGCTTTGGTGTCGAGGCAAAGAGCGGCGTTGAGTTCCGCCACTCAACACGCATTGCCGCCAGAATTCTCTGGAAAGTGGGGAACGGAGTGTATTATCATTAGGTTCCCTCTGTCTACCCTGCTGTGTGCGGAATATAGCGTGAAATTGAAAAAAAAATCTAACGATGAGATTAGCCTACCAGATCGAAAAAATTAAAAATATTATAGTTAATTCGTTTCTCCGAGTGCGAATCAAATTTACGGAAATATTCTTTAGATACTTTTCTACCAGGTCACGATAAGACCGTATTCATAGTGCAATAATATTAAAATTGAGTAAAAAAAAATGATAGTAATTTTTTTGTATGATAGTTGACAGGTAAAGTAAACTCCCGCCTGGCGTCGGCCGGAGGCAGACATCCAGATGTGCAGATGTACTTCAGCGGTTACTATGCATCTTGCGGGACGTGTTCTGTGGGAGACGCGGATGAACTACTCAAAGAGGGAAATAAGAGGAGCGTCGAGTGAGTCATTTATTTACATGCTATACTTTTTTATGCCAAAATAGGATAGCCCTTGTCCGCATTAACCCTGATGTTGAGCGTTGATGGGGTCTGTTTTTGAAGGCTGCACATTGTTTGACTAAGGAAATATCTCTTGCTTTGCAAATGAAGAATGTAGATTCAAAGCCTTAGTCTGTACCAAAAAAAATATTTTTTGTTAAAATTGCATGGAGTAGCCAAATTTGTACCGTTTCGGAATGCTTAATTTTAAATATGAACATATAAAATTTTCTACGTTAAACTCTTTAAACGAATATTCTTTTATTTTTGTATGAAAAAAAAATCGTTTCGTAATATAGTGAAAGATTTTATAATTGATTTGATTGTTAAAGGATATCAGTGGTAGCTCTTCAGCCAAGAAGTCGTGGATACCTCACTCTTCAGTCCGCAGACCCTCTGGAACATCCACTGTTGCAACCGAACTATTACACGAACCAGCACGATCTGGACGTGGTCGTCGACGCTGCCAGAATTGCTTACAGATTGGCCAACACTACGGTGCGTATGTATAGAATTAAAGAATATATATATATATATATATATATATATATATATAATTACTATCACCATTATCTATGGTTAGCTATAGTTGCCATTGACATTTTTTTCCTTTGAGAGTTTTTTTATAATAGACATGTTTTGATATATCATGTACTTGATCCGATGAACTTGAACTCTTAAGTATTTAAATATACTAATTTGACTTTGTAATAATAAGTACTATTATAAATCTATGAACCCTTAAAATTTCATTTAAGCTTCACGCTGTATCCCGCACATAGCAGGGTAGGCAGAGAGAGGGTCGCTTTACGCTGAATTTGAGGGATTGCGTTTTGAGTGGCGGACCGCGGTTGAACTCAACCTTTTTGCCTTAGTACCAGAGCGAAGAAATGAAAATATTGATAAAACAATAAATTACTTTCTACCTAGATGGCATCGAACCCACAGCTGTCGCGTTTCATTCACATGTTAGTGCCACTACGCAACGACGGCCTAAAAATTTTGTCAAATACATGATTAACGAAAAATTTGATTAATTTAGAAATATTTAATTTTTTAAATTTAAAATTGAAACCAATATTTTTTTACCAGATTCTCCGTGAAAAATACGGCATGAGACCTTCAGAGGGTTACGGCGCAGAATGCGGCGTTGGCGGCTCGGTGCCATCTGATGAATTCTTAAAGTGTCTAGCGAAACTGTACACAGCGCCGGAGAACCATCAAGTTGGTACTTGCAAGATGGGTGCCAAAGACGACGTCATGGCCGTAGTAGATCCTCAGTTGAAAGTTTATGGAGTTGAAGGTTCATATTTTTATTTGTCCCCTTAATGAACTTCACGCTGTCTCTCTAGCGGGATAGCCATAGCCAAGAGCTCTTTGTATACCTTTTTTGCCTAGCTAGTCCAGTCGACGAAGCAAGTCCTCATGTTTTTTAATTGACATCTCGTGTCAAATAGCGTGAGCTTTTGAACACACTGCAGTTGTTTAGAATTCAAAAGAAACAAAAGTCGAAACCAAACAGCGAAGGTATTATATTCATCCTTCTTAACAATTACATTCTATTACTCATAGTCTTCTTGTTGAGCACCGCCACTAAACACGTGGCGCCTTCAGAAAGACGTGTACGGAGTGTCTTAACCTAGATTTCCTCGGTTTACCCTGCTGTGTGTGGGATACAGCGTGAAGTTGATTTTTTTTTATAACACTATCAGGTCTCAGAGTGGCAGACGCGTCTATAATGCCGACGGTGCCGTCCGGCAACACCGGAGCGCCGGCAGTCATGATAGGAGAACGAGCTGCACAGTTTGTTATTAATAGACATCAATTGTTGAAGAATAAAGGAGGAAGTGATCCGTGAGTTATTTTAAATACATTTTACCTTTTAAGGAATTTTAATGGAAAAATAAAAAATTAATTAAAAATAAAAAATTAAAATTTTTATTATTAATTAAAAGAATAGTGATAAATGAAAAAAAATCCATGTTCCGCTTTATCTAAATAAATATTTAAGTCAATGCCGATTGTATTAACAACTTTTAAATCATTCCATAAAATTATACCAGACAATTAACATATCGTCGGCTTAGAGTGTAGACAGGCTATTAAAGAAGTTTTTAGGAGAAACATCTTTATAATAATTTTACTCAATTTCAAATGGATTTAGCAGGTTTACACTATATTATAAAAAAAAAATATCTCAAATTTACCATTCAACCCGAAACAGGTGGCCCCATAAGCCAAATCACGGTCAAAACGACAGATGGAAGCCGTGGAAAAAAGACTGGCCTTCCCAGGACGGACATGTTCACGACGAACCCCATCAAAATATTAATTGGCAAAGTAAAAATGGCGGATATCAGTTATCGGTCAATGCTTAAAGTAATAGGAAGGTAGTACAATATATAAATAGGAATTAGAAGTGTTGAATTTCAACCTTACAGCTAATGTCGGCAACGATCGGACGATAATAGTTTTAAAAGGAAAACCCTTGTGAAATTAGCGCCATTAATATTATATTAAAAAAGAATTAAATTGATACAATAAAAAAAAGTTGTGTGTATGTTAATTATTAACTTTTTTGCCAAATTAAAGCAAGACATTGTTTGTAGTCTCAGTCGTTTGTAGCAAACACTAAAAATCTGTTATTTTATAATATAATAGATAATTCGAAATAGCATTTAATATTTATTAAGTTTAAAAGGTCAGATGAATGATACTCTTTATTGTACTATAAATAATTAGAGTTTATTCATATAAAATATATATATATCTGATTTAAATATCTCTTATTTCTTCCCTTTAGATTTCCCTTTTGCTTTTATCGGTATTTCGGGTTCTGACTCGGAACTGCAATTAAACATTTGAATATTATTATTTCGTTATTTTAAATAATAATAATTGAAGAAATAAAAAGGCTGTCGCGGCGCTGGAGTGCAGATGTGCAGCTGCAGATGCGACAGGTTCATGAGTTCGATTCCCACTCGAGAAAAATTAAACATTTAATATTTTCATTTCCTCGCTCTAGTTTACTACTAGCCTCCATTTAGTATGTATTCAGTACTCTTTTTACTAAATTCGACATGATATAAAAAAAATGTAAAACTCACTCGTCGCTAACGTCAGGTGTTTCGGGGATAGTTATATTTCCTGTCGACGAGCGCCTGCTGTTCATTAGTTCGCTTGAATCATTTAATAATTCTTGTTGCTGTAATTTAAGAAATAGTTTCATATTTTTTTTATTTTCACTCATTTAAAAAATGTGTGAAAAAGAATGAAGTCACACAATCGCAATATACTTTAGCGATACATTAAAGGTGAAGCTATCTTAGACTGAAACAACGTTTATCGGTGGTGCCGCCCCTTACACCTTATGATAACTAATAATGGCGCAGCCGCCGTATTCCCCAGTCACAGGGGGGCTCCTGTGACTTTTTCTTGTTCTCTAAATTGAAGAGGCGAATGAAAGGACGACATTTCGTCACGATAGAAGATTGAGGATAAAGACGGCATCGAAGGAGGATCTGAAGAAGATCACAAAAAATGATTTTTTGAAGTGCTTCGAGGATTGGAAAAAAACGTTGGCACAAGTGTATAATATCGGGTGGGGATTACTTTCAAGGAGACAAAATAGATATTCATGAATAAATAAATAATTTTTGAAAAAACACATATATATACTTTTTGAACACACCTCTAACATAAACATAAAATACAATACTTACAAAACCATGATCATATACGATAGTGTGTAACACAGTGTCATCGCCAGAATCGTCTAATATGCAACTCGCGCTACTTCGAGATCCGGCTGAAGAACGAGTTAGACGTCGAGATATTTCTAAAAAAAAACAACTAAAATTATAGTAAATGCATATGCAATGCAATTATATGCAATGCAATGAGCAGTCAGTAGTCATAAATTCAAATTTAATTTCGAAATAATTATAAAAAGTACATTTAGTGGCAAAGGCTGAAGCGGGATACACATAAAAAAAAAGAACCAACTGTATTCTTTTTATCTAGAATAATATGTTAAAATTTTTTTTCCGTATCTAAATTATATATACTACGTTAGCTTCAAGTATCTGGCACATAGTAGTGTATACAAAACGAGCATAGTGTTAAGTCACTTTCTTTCCGACTAACCGTCAAAAGAAAATAATTATTGACCCCAAATGATAATCAACCCACAACCAGACGCTGTGTCACGTGAATATAAAATGCTTTTACCTTTTTTCTACTCAAATAAGAAAAACATACAAACTAAATAGTTTTTTCGAAAAAGTGAGAAATACAAAACCACTAACCCTTTTTCTTTTGGGGCTTTTTCCCTTTCTTCCCTTTGCCTGAAGAATTTGATTCAGAACTAGATTCAGAATGTACACTTCTAGTAGATTTCCGTATAGTGACGTTCGATACGTCAATATCATCTGATTGCGGAGATTCTTGTATTTTTTCTCTATTACATTTATTTTCTTCTTCTTTTTTAGCTGAAATATTATCTCATTATTTTATTGAAACATAGAATGGAACGAGGTCTGTTTGTGGGTTCGATCTCCATTCGAGGAAATAAAAAAATATTTAAACATACATAGATACATAATTTATTTTTATTCGTTCGAGTTCCACACTTCAACACGCAATGCTTCCAATATTTTAATTATTATTAGT
This sequence comes from Heliconius aoede, assembly GCA_037355905.1. Classification (NCBI taxonomy): domain Eukaryota; kingdom Metazoa; phylum Arthropoda; class Insecta; order Lepidoptera; family Nymphalidae; genus Heliconius; species Heliconius aoede. Next base: position 700,642 of record JBAIZZ010000022.1, read on the forward strand.
ATATAAATATGTAACTGCTAAGTACTAACTGAATACAATGGTACAGGTTATGAGTTCAAATCTTACTATTACAAATTATCTCAAGTAAGCAAAAAGAGAAAAAGACTCACATATTTTTAACTAAATATACAAATTTTATAATTTATATTGCGTTACGAGCGTTATTTCTGAAGTGATATGGTAACATATTATAAAAGTGGGATCGGACACAAAGGATTTAAAAATAATGTTTAATGAATTTAATATCTTAGATTTTTATCAATATTTTATATTATTTTAATTATATGTTTATTATTACAGATGATATAAATATATTATATTACCTCTGTCAACATCAACTAACGAGCGTTGTGACCGACTCCTCTTCACTCCTTTCTCAGTTTGCGCTTTCTCTTTTTTGTCATTTTTTGTTTTTTTACCTCGCTTTGTAGTTTCAGTGGATCCAGAACCTTGTCTCGTAACAGTTGTTTTTTTCTTTTTTTCTATTGTATTTTAACAAAAATTTTCAAAAATTAGAACAACCTCACAGATAACACGTTATTATTTTATTCATTCACTAATTTGATGGAGTTTTTAGAAATCTTGAGTATTACATAGTAAAAAAATGTAGTTAAGATTTATCAACGAAACATTATTACTAGAGAATATTATATTAAAGGTGAGAATTTGGCATGTCACCATGTTACAACTCTCGCAGGAAAATGGAAGTATGTTGTGGGTTCGGTTTCCATCTTCGACATTTTCAATACACTTCGGGCGGAAAGCGGAGTGTACCTTTCGTCTTTTTTTACGTACCTTTAGTAACTTTAGCTTTCTTGACAGGAGACACTCCGCTGCTCTCAGAGCCGCTCTCCGTCAGTCCTTTGGCTGGAACCGTGTCCGTATCAGAACTTTGCGGCAGTGATTTAGATTCTTCTGAAGATTTGTTTTGTTCTGGACATTTATTTAATAAAACAATTTAAAAAATATCTTCACGCTGTACCCCACTTACAGCAGGGTACGTACAGGGAACCTAGTGTTAAAATAATCTCAATTTCCATTTTATTACTTAAAATTATTCAATAAAATTAAAATTTTGTGTTACAAGTTATTCCAATTCAATAAAAAAGACTATAGGACATTTGTGTAAGAAAAAAAATATGGATTTCAAGTTTTGAACTGGATATTTAAAGTACTAGGTTATTACTATAAGTATCTATTGTACACAACTGTTTTAAGAAAAATAAATAAAAAGATTTATTTTTTTCATATTTTCTTGCATATGTCATGTATATGTCACCGTAAGATTATAAACACCGTTAGTTCATAATTTTACATGGGAAATTGTAAACTGTCGAAAAACTGTGAACCGATATTGTCAAACGCAAAAATTAACAAAATACTAAAGTAGGCTATAATATGTAAATATAATAGTAAAAAATATCATTTATGCCACCGCAGTTACTAGCTAGCTGTGGGTTCGATCCCCACTCGAGGAAATGAAATATTTATATAAATTTATTTTCTTCACTCTGGTACCGAGGTAAAGTGCGGCGTTGAGTTCTGCCACTCAACACGCAATGCCTCCACAATTTGGCAGAAAGTGGGGAACGGAGTGTCTTAACACTAGGTTCCCTCTGTTAACCCTGTTGTGTGCGGGATATAGCGTGAAGCTGATTTAATTTTATTTTATTCGACACTTAGAAAAAAAAAACTTATTTAAAAAACATAAAAAAAAAAGAATTATGATTATTATTCAAAAAAAGCGCTTACGTTTCGTTCATATAATTAAAATACGACTATATAAGCTTACCACCCAAAGTTCTTATTGCGGGCTCAGTGGGGGACGAATCGTCTATTTCAACTTCCTCCGTCAGAACATCATTAATCACCGCATGCGTACTCCAGGCTAGGGGTTGCGCTGACAAACAAAATTATTATATTGTTAGGTTTATCGTGTTAAAAAGAGTGTATAGTACAGGCGGCGAGTAGTGGCCGCCCTGAAGTAAGTTGTAGTTGGCTGCGTATATTACTTTTGATTGATACGAGTTAACAATGTGCAAAACTGGAGAAAACCTAACTTTAAGGCGGCCCCTACTCTTGACGCTGACACTTTGGCTTTTCATAGAGACGTCTCCTCTTTATGCGTTCTCTACCATATCTATGACGGGGAGTGTTCTGGTTAACCGTTCCACCTTGATTGTGTTTTGGATACGTTGCACTCTACTACTGTGCGTTTTAGTAGTAACTTCCTTCCACGCGTCACACATTGGTGAAATGTCCTGTTTGTCTTCATTTCAAAGGTCGGCAACGCTACTGTAGGTCTTTTGGGGGCTAACACGGGGTCGTGGGTGTGATCATTACCTTCCACACGGTGACCTATAGGTTCGTTTCTCATGTATTTTTCCATAAAAAAATGAGAACTACCGCACACTATTCTGCAGTCTGCTAGTCAATTTCGTTTCAGTACGGTTGACGATTTGACGTGTTGTAAGCAAAGTTGAACCACTTTCGCCAAAATTTAATTGTTTTAAATATTTTTTTAAACAGTAAAATCCAATTTATAACAAAAAAAAAATCAGAAAAATTTCAAAAGTACAAAATTTACAGAAATTAGATAATGCTACTGATCTTAAATACATAATGTAAAATTGTGAGCACCAAGATGTTGAAGGACTCGATGAGAATCAGCCTGAGCAGTGCGCAAACACATAACGCTGAGAAAACAGAATAATAGATTCAGGTGTAATGGATTGGAAGGCTTATTAAAAGTTCGTTTTGTTCTTTATAATACTCAAGATGGTTGTACTTTACGCCATGTTGAGTAGATAGATAGACAGAGTTTAAATATAGATTAAAACTTACTCATAGATGCCGTACTGCGACCCAGTGTAGCGATAGAGTCTTCTGCCGGAATTGGACCATAATCTGTACCTGAAAATTTATTCAAAAATTAAATATTTATAATATGTGCCAAATACAAAGCTTGTCAAAAATGGTAAAGAAAAAAATCATCGACTAAATAAAAATCAAGTTCGTAAAAAGCAAAGAATCAACTTAATAAAAATTAGGCTATAGGTAATAATTACCTGTCGACATTTTATTGGCGTTAGCACGTTCTAAAGCTTCCAATGCTCCAAGATATCGGGTAAGGTTTCGACATGACTGCTTATCGGGTAATTTCTGAAATAATATAAATATATGTTATATAAAAATCGGTCCAGTGCGAGTCAGATTCGCCCATCGATAATCCCGTTTCGCGATTGTACATGAAGAAAAAGTAGAATTTATATAAGTTAGGAAATTTAAGCAGTTATTTTATATGAAATAACCTTCAAATATAAGTTTTTGTTCCTGAGAAAAAGGATCTTGACAAACGGACAGATATACAGATAGACAGCAACATTAACTAATGCCAAGTTCTTGTCTCTCTATCTTTCTATATGATATAAATAGGAAAGGACAAAAAAAAACTGGCCATACCAAACAGCGCCAAGTCTTCCAATAAGACGCTTAATCTGGCGGCGACCTTCTATTGCCGTACCTATACAAAGTAAAACATCACACAAAATAAAAAAATAAAAGCTGCCAGAACTTGCCAATACTAACCAACGCCAAGTCCCTCAACATAACGATCAGGTTGGCGGCCACGTGCGCGTCGCGTGGTGGCGACAGCAGCGCCAGCATGCGGCACACCAGCGCTGCCTCCGCGCTCGACGGTCGCCGCACCAGGTACTGGCAGAGGGTTAGCGCCATTGTGCCTTGGCTGTCCAGTAGCTGGAATGAGAAAACGTCGCAACTATAAACGCCATTTTTTAAAATAAAAAAAATGTAAAAAAATGTTTAAGTTGTTTTATTCCTTAATAAACAATCATCCCGAATTGAGGTGGTAAGCGGAGCAGTGTCTTAGCACTAGGTTATCTCTGCCTAAAATATATATTTTAAAACATATTTGGAATATTGTAAAAATATATTTTTTTACCTCATGATTAACTTTAGTCAATGAGACTATAAATCGTACAACTGCCTCCTGGTCTATTTCAGTGATGGGCGAATTGAAAGGTGCATTGGCGAGCGCCCGAAGAGTAGGTAGTGTGGCTTTCTGAAGATGAAATATATTTATTTATACTATTTGTAAAATTAATTAAAACTTTAAATATGCGTTATCATAGCATCAGGTATGTCACTATACCAAAAATGTATAATGTCAAACAAAATTTGTATTATGTTTGTTTTATTAATTGCTTTTATTTTTTGTGCATTATTTTTTTTTATTAATTTACTAAAATATTAGGATTCTGCATTTTTTCTCTATATAAACTATATACGATGTGTTGTGCAGACGATGAATGTTCGTAAGAAACATACGGGTAATGACTAAAAGAATCTACTTTGTTTTACTTACAAACTTACTTTTGCTATTTTGAACTACACATCTAATAAAAGAGTGTTCAGAACATTCAGAATTAAATTTTAGAAGCTTCGTTTTATATTAATATTAATATATTGTGTTACCTGTATTTGTTCTTGAGCACCCTCCACACTTGTTGGGAACGTTTGGAAGAAAATACCTATTGTCTGTCGTAGATTATCTTCATCGACTGTAAAAAAAAATTACGAACCTGATAGTGACTTTATTGCCTTTTGTCTGACAGGACCTAAAATTCCTTACCAGGTACTCTTCAACTTTTCCTACCCAATGTTCTGTATACATATGGTATTATATTGACCTATGTGGAAATATAATAAAGATTTGCCAGTACCAGAGCGAAGAAATGAAAAAACTATATAAAAAAAAGTATAATAAAATTTAGTGGAATATTACCTGTAGCAGGATTGAACCATAGAAGTAGTAATCTGCTTAGTATAGATGGCGATTCGAGATGTCCGAGATATATTAAACGACATAATCCTTCCACTATTATTAGTCTGTATGTTGGACACTGGAAAATTAAATACAATAATTAGAAAAGAAAACCGGACAAGCACAAGTAGGACTCACCCACCGAGGGTTCCGTATTAGAATTGGAGGTCTTGAGTTTTTTAAACTTTCTCACTTTAACTAGCTATTATTTTTTAAGTGTGTATCAATAAATGTACAGTTTTTACCTACCTATAAAAACTAGCTGCCAAATTTCTAAATTCTATTAAGTTAATCGGAAGTATATTACATTATAATATAATAATAATAAAGGAATAATACATATTTTTTAGTCTTCCCGCTCAAACGAAACAAAAGGTATCGATGGATTTCGCTAATCAACAATGCCTCGAGAATTAGGCAGAAAGTCGAAGACGGAAGTGTTTCTCTGGTTCCTTCTGCCTACCAAGCTAGGTACGGGATTCTACGTGAAACTTAAAAAAAAGAACAACAAAATCTCTATAATGAGATGTTTAGAAATTTGAGCTATTATTATTTATTTAGCTACTCAAATATATATTTAATTAAAATTTACTCATAAATTTTACTCTAAATTTTAAATTTACTCACTGCACTGTCCATTATCTTCAAAAGTAATTCTATAACTGTATTGTGTGTTGGAGATAAAGATATCACAGATTCTGATATTGCGCCTAAAACAATATTATAAATTAAAATAAATGAATAAAGAAAATGTGAAATTATTATAATATTATAAATAATTAATGAATTTCTATAATATTTCTATAGTGAAAATGACGATACAATCTAAATAGTCTAGCATTTTTCAAAATCTCGAAAACTCTAAAGCTAATGTAAAAATACGCGTATTTTTCTATCGTCGTAGTATTTTTTTGAATTTTGGCCAGGACTTGTCGACAGCAAGCAATACGCAAATACTATTAATTATTTTCGAGGTTCTTCGCGTTGAATGGCGAAACTAAACGATAATCTATCTTATTATCAGAGAAATGAAATGAAAATAATTTAACGCTTTCAGTCAGACACTAAGTCGCTATCTTAATTGTATATTTGACAAAAACACTACTACCAGCGTCAACAGCATCAATAGAAGATCTCGTATTCCTCTCCTTAATGGTGGTTTTAGATTCATCTTGTACATTCTCCTCTTCGAATACGCGAGCGCCGTGGACGCATAGCAGGTCGACAATGCATTTTAGTACCGTTGTTACCGTTGGTTCATTTGTTGTATCAATTAACTGGAAAAATTATATTACAATTATAAATTATTCCTTTTAAGCTTCACGCTCTATCCCGCATATAGCAGGGTAAGTGAAACCAATCTTAAGAAACATTGTCCCAATCTTATTTAGTTTACTTACGTTAGTAAAGAAGAATGCTTTATGATCGTTAACGAAATTCTTATCCAACATCCCAAACAGTGCGACAGTCTCAAGAGCATTGTCCAGTAGTTTCGGATTTTGAAATATTTCCACCTAAAATAAAATTTAAAAAAAACACAACATTAATGTGTCAACTTAAGTCATCATAGCTTCACACTGCAAAGTAGCAGAACCTAGTCGTAAGAGACTCCATTTCCCTTCCCGTTCCCGTGAAAGAAATATTTGAATTTCTCAAGAGTGGATCGAAACCACAACCAGTCGCGTTTACAATTATACCTTGTGCCCCTGCGCCACGACTCTCCTCTCAACTTGAGTAACTCAAATAAATACGAATATAGAGCAGGGTAGGCGGCGAAGGAAACCTAGTGTTAAGATTAAGACATTATCGACACATTACGTGTGTCATGTATATAAATATAGACAAGAAGAAAATATATATAAATTGGCATTACCTCTAATTCAGAGAACATCAACTGCAACATGGGTGTGATATGTTTGATTTGTGGAGTATCCAGAGCACTATTCAGTATCACCAAACATTTGTTTAATATGACTGCATCAGACTGTTTCTCTTTTATAGTCTAAAATATACAAAATATATAAATTTAATTTAAATGATGTATGTGACATCATTTAAATTAAATTTAAAAGAAAATAAATAATAATTTACTTATTGAGAAGTGTTATCACTTTAAATAGATTATTTTTTACAAAAACTTACCGGAATTGATGGTGGTGGTGGTGCTTGAGTTTGAGATGTCAGTTCTTCTAATTTTTTTTGAATATCTGCAACCTGAAAACGTGATAAAAATGCTGAAGTATATACATAAATTAAGAAAATTATTTTAATTTTGACTGAATTTTACTCCAAAAAAATAATAGGTATGTGGTTGTATGCTTACCTTGGCCTTACACTCTGCGGCTAGTGCATAGTTTTCCTCTCTCACAGCTTCTTCTTGTGCTTCTATGGCCACATTGAGGGAGACGCGCAGTCTTGCTCTCTATAAAAAAATTATATATATATATATATTAAGATATAGTACCAATGTTAAAAAATGCGAGGTAAATAAGGTTATTGTAGGTTTAAATTCCAAATACACTCTAAAGACTAAAGCGACGGACAGCAAAACACAAAAATACAAGACATAATATTACTTAAATCTTACATTTAATCTGTGCACAGTTCACCTGGGAACACAGTTAAGACACTCCGTTCACCACTTTCTGCCAAATTTCAAGGGCATAACTCGTCGTACTTACAGTGGCACATAATAATTATATAATAATATATTTATACATATTAATGACATATGATACCTGTAATTTTATTTCATTACAATCTACGACAGGCTCTGGTACCGGTTCCTCCTCCTCTTCTGACTCTTCTCGCAATGCATTCAACATACCACATATGACCTCAATCCGGGGGGACACTTCTGGAATCGCTAGTTCGAGGGCTGATACATACGCTCGTATTACGTCTGCGTTGAGAGGGCCGTATTCACCTGTAATTTATTATATATATTCTTTATAGCACTTTAGAAATATACACAAGTAAAACAAAATTGTATGATTCGTTAACAATGGTGGGCTTATTTCTAACAGAAATCTTTTCCAGCCAAAAACCTATTAACTATATAACATATTTAAACTGCTACAGTAACATGATCCATTCAGACTATTATTATTATACATACAAAAATATACGTAAAAAAATAAAAAATAAAACAAAGTGATTCATACCAGTCAGCATATCTGTAATAAGCGTTTGCAAAGCAGTCCTACCGGCGGGGTCGCTCGCATCATACACGCGCAGCATTGAACCCAACTCTTGTAGTACATATTGTCTAGTGCTAAACCCTACCAGATCCTCAGTTTCGGATGGACATGGCGATTCGACGATACTAAAACAGTAATATATGAAGGAATAATAAATACATTAGAAATATATACGTATATATATTATCATTAAATACATTTGATGTAACATAAAACATTTAATTTGTTTCTCTGTGCCAAGATTGTCTCATAAATATTTGGTTATTGTTGTGACACATTATTGTAATAGAGGCCATCGTGACGCAGTTACATAAGCATGTTACTGAAGACGCGACGGTTGTGAATGATATATTTATTATCTTCTTGGCCTTCTTAGTCGTGTGCTTAGAATAGGATGACCCTGGTACTGTCGGTGTCGTAAGAGGCGACTTAAGTACGTGTGGTAGAGTCACGTCGCCAGTAATGGCAACACGCATGAGCAGAATCGACCGGATAAATACCACCCCCGGCATTTAAAACCAGCGTGAAGTAGTGGCTCTTGCCACTGCGTTTCGCATTAGGTAATGCCGGGCCCCGGCGCTCATCATCCTCCACCTTAAAGGCCGGCAACGCACCTGTAGCTCCTCTGGTGTTGCATGGGGTCGTGGGAGGCGGTGATCACTTACCATCAGGTGACCCGAACGCTAGTTTGCTTGTCCTCTCCCATAAAAAAAAACAAAGCATGCGTTGAGTTCACCAACGTATTAGGTGGCAGAACTCAACATCATCGCAATGCCTCTTTTTTGAGGCCGAGCAACGGAAAATGATGAATGGAGTTTCTTAACACTAAGCTTCTCCTGTCTACCTTGCTACATGTAGACCACAGCGTGAATGTGAGAATTATTATAATAGTTTAACCGTAACTTACGCCCTTATGTATCCAGTTAGAACAACAAGATCAGGTAATACACTCTCTAGAGTTTCATCATCCTCTATTTTCTGTAAATGTTCCGCAAGATGGCGCCAGTACCAAGTTGTTTCTTTATTTAGTTTCTCGGCAGGTATTAACCTCAATGTTTTGTCTGTTGGAAGCCATTCTAGTAATTCTGATGTTGGGAGACGTCTGATAATAAATAAATATATATTATAAAAAAGATAAATTTGCAGCATAACGTGTGACACATAAATAAATATTAGTAAACATTATCATTAAGCCATCTTGGAGCTGTTTTAATACAAAACTTCCAAAGCATTTTGCATCGATATAAAATTCGATTCTATTAAAAGAAAATACAGAAAATATACAAAAAAAATTTTGGCCGTCGTGGCGCAGTGGCACAAGGGTGTTGCGCGTAAGTAAGCGCGTAAGTAAACGGTTGTGGGTTCGATTTACACTCGAAGAAGTGAAATATTTCTTTACATTTATATTTCCATTTTTCTTCGCTCTGGTGTCGAGGCAAAGTGCGGCGTTGAGTTCTGCCACTCAACACGCAATGCCTCCAGAATACGACAGAAAGTGGGGAACTTAGTGTCTTAACACCAAGGTTTTCTCTGCCTACCCTACTGTGTGCGGGATACAGCGTGAAGCTGAAAAACAAAAAAAGAAAAAAAGTATTACTTAAAAAGTGACTCCAGTAATTTCCCCGCAACATACTGCGAGTCTTTAGCATCTTGAGCATTATCCAATCGTATAGCTTTCAGGAGATCTATAATATTTCCTTGGAAGCTGCTTAACCAACTCGGTATGACAATCTCTTCTACAACGCGACGAACACGTGGACTACGCTCGTTGAGACCAACCTTTAATATTTATTTTTCTAAATTTGTTATCATTATAGTATAGCCGGCATTTATTATCATTATAGTATAGCAGATAGATATTTAACGTTCATATTATAGGATACTCAATTTTATTTATAGGAAAACTAACTTCATTTATTAATATAAAAGACTTTATACCTTTAGAGTGAGAACTCTTTGTCTAACTCTCAACTGTGTAACATTAATTGCAGATATATGTAGAAACGCAGCTCTACGGACAGCCTCGTCGACATCACAAAGACGTTCCAGAACGAAAGGAACATTTCGTGTACATTTTGCTATTGACATTACTATAGCTCTAAAAATGAAAAGAAGATTCAATTAACATAAAGCTAAAATCTGATTATGTTTTTCTAGCTTCATTTTTTCTCCCATATAGAATGTAGGATAAGCAGAGCAAACCTAATGTAAAGATATTCAGTTTAAACAATTAAAGTTGTTATTATTATTTATAAATATAAAACATTAGCTATATCAAAATGTATTTTTTACATAAAGTGAAATAAAAAGTTATAATTAAATGTATTAGCGTTGGATTCGATTACCACTCGACTCAAGAGGAAAAAAATATTTTCATTTCCACACTAAGGTAACAATGCAGAACATGACATCAAGTTACACAACTTACTCTGCAATATTTTGCTAATTAGGTGGAAAAGGGGGAGTGCCTTGACACTATGATACATCTGCCTACTCGGTTATAAGTGCATGAAACTAGAAAGAATAAGAATATGTTTTTATAGCTTGTTGCATATAAATTACCTTCTAACAGAAGAGCTTGGATCGCAACTCATATGAAAACGGTATGCCCTTGTTACTTCATCATCTGGTTCCATAGGGTTTTGAAGACGTTGTAATGCTAAAGCAGCTCGACACCGTACCGCACCACGCGTGTCTTGAAGCCGTTGCATCTATTAAAATCTCAAAATAGTTACTCATTCATCGCTTATTTCTCTCTCTGTCAGCTTCACACTGCACATTGCAGATAGCAGCAGCATGTTTGTATCCTTGCACACAGATGGACTCAACTATTAATTAATATTATATTTATATATAATTGAGCAACTAAACAGACAAATGAAAACTATAACCGAAAATGTCACGGCAGTTGTGTTGCAAAAGGTGGAGGAAAATCTCCAACCAATAATGGACGAAAACGAGAAACTGAAATGTCTACTACAGTGGACAAAGTTAAATAAGACAAAATCTTGCAATATTTGGTAATTAATTTCAATGTGGAACTTATTTTATGTATATGACCTAAATACTCCGACTACATATAATAATAGAACAAAATTAACCTGTGATGCAAGTAGTTTATCACACAGATCATCATCCAAAGAGGCATCATCACCAAGAGCTGCGAGTACAGCTGCCAACAGTTGACTTGCTCGATATCTGACTGACTGACCAGATACACACTGACACTAAAAACAATAAAAAATATATAGATTACGTTAGTTATTAATAATGTAACATAAGAAATAGAACATATACATTATGATATAATATTTACATATTGTTAATATTTACATGTTGTAAATATAAAAAAAGACTTAAGTATAGGTACTTACATCAAAAATTATTTCAAAAATAAACATAAGAAATTCTTCTTCATCATCCAGTGATGTGCAAAAAGAGGATACAAATTGGACAACGCGATCTACATTCGCACTTGTGTCTCCAAAAGTAAATAAATAATGTAATGCATTTTTAAAGCTTTCTCTAAAAAAGTCTTCATCAATCTAAAAAAAATTTTTTTTACAATTTTAGTATTTATATGTTTCATGTCAATGCGTGAAAATTAAGTTTTTACCTTTTTGTACAGCTTTGTCATTTCTTTTATATATTTTTTGTGTTGAACTACATTATATTGAACATTTTGAAATATTTTAAACATAATTGGATTGTTCCGCGGGTTTGGCTTTCCAACCGCTTGCTGTACTTCATCATCCGTCGGTGCCATTTTATAGTCAAAACAACAGTTATTTTACACAGAACTCTTAAAAATTATTTACTGTTTATATTTCGTAGATATCTTTATATTACTTAATTACTAATTAAAACTAATATTAATATTTATCATAAGATAAACAAGCCAAAACTGTTATTTTAAAATTGACGCAAGTTAAAAATATTGCCAGTTCAAAATTTTGTTTTATGTTACGTTTACACGCTTGCCAAAGAACGGCGAGCATAGACGAGCTACGCTTTACAAACACTTAATGCATTATAGGTTTGCGACTGCTTTAGTATATCCATAGAGTATAACGTTCTTTAGTCAATATGACTGTTTCTAATAGGCAAGCATTATTGATGACATCGAATCGAAGTTATATAATTTTAGACAAATCTATAGAAATCAATGTATTTAATATTGTAATAAGAAATCAGCTTCACGCTGTATTCCGCACACAGCAGAGTAGGCAGAAGGAACCTCGTGTTTAGCCCCTTCCCGCCGAATTCTGGAGGTTAAAATTTTTAGAAGTTTTCTTAATAATTTTCTATCCTAAGTGTGGAATAACGCTTTAAAAAATGTTAAAAAATCGTTTTTATACGTTTTATGAACAAGTGTTTTTCACTTAGTATATTTCGTTTCGTTTGGATCGCAAATATGTAAGTGGGTTCTCCAAGAATTCGAACAGGGTCGAATGCATGGATTTTAACTATATTGTCTAAGTTAATAAGGTATAAAATAACAAACAAACAACAATATGTCATAAGTAAAAATATTTATTTAGTAATTAACATTATACAAAAGTACTTAGGTATAGCAGGAATTAAAAGAAGCATAGTATTATTAATAACAGATATGTGCTTATTTACAAGGCTAGCAATAAAAAGGACATTATACATAATTTATATAAATATGAATTACATCAAATGAATTATTAATTCATTTATAAAATTAATAAATAATATTATCCCTAAAATAATTTGCTTAGAAAGTCATGCATAAATGATTCTTAAAAGTTTTCAATATAATTATTGTCGGTATATCACGAAATATGATAATTATTGTTAAACTCAGTTTTAATAATATTTATTCATGCCAAAACCATATTAACAAGTCTTATTATGTGTTTTTGGCTTAAATTAATGATATCCATTATAATTATGTAAGTCGTTAACAGTTCAAAAGAGGCTAAAAGTAGGTAGGTGTTGAAGACAAGGTTATAAACCAAATGTAGAGAAAAATGTAAAGTTAATACGAAATATATTATAATGCTCAAGTTGACTTCAATTATAAAATATTTATACTGTTTATGTCATAAATAAAAACAAATATAAAAAAAATATCCATAAATTTAGAAAGCTGCACAAATGTTTAGTGAAGTTGAAGTTTTTCATTTCGACTCTTCTAATCTAAATCTTCGATAAGTGAATCCAACTCCTTCTGGAGTGTAACGGACTTTTCTTTCTGTATCAGTACATCGTCTTTTAGTCGATCAACATTCGCCATGAGAAGAGTGTTGCCTTTCTTCAATGCGTTCACTCTTGTTTCATGTCTTTTCAAACGCTTAGTGAGGTTATCTCTCTTTTTGGGCAAAGGTGCATCCTGAAACAATCATTGAAAATACAACTTGTTGGCAGACAAGCAAGTATAAAACACTTTCTAACCTACTACCCCCCACAATGACATGGCTTGTTAAAGACTAGAACTCAACACCGGGATTTGTATACTACGTCGTGTAGGGTGTGTGACCACGGTCGTTTAAATAACGGTAATTGATTAAAGAGTAGACTTAGTAAATAAAGTCATAATTTATTTCTCACCTCTGGCTCGCTTTCACTTTCAGTTTCACTTTCAGTATCTTGTTCGGTTTCGGTCTCTGTTTCCTCTTCTTCTTCGGATCCACTCTTCTTTTCTTCTTCTGATTCTTCATCTTCATCGTCCTCATCATCTTCATCTGAACCAACTTCTTTCATCATGGCCGCCATTTTATCTACTTCACGTTTTAGCTCCTTAAATTTACGCTTTTCGTCTCTATAAATAGTTAATTAAATTTTCATAGTTGTTAATTTAATATTGACTAATGATAATTAAAATTATTTGTGTTAAGTTGTACATACAACTTTTGAACTTTAAACTTACTTTTGAACGGTAAACTCCTAAATTATATAATTCAAAAAATTTTGTAAATTGATTAAATATACTCAATATAATTTTGGCCGTCGTGGCGCAGTGGCACAAGGGTGTCGCGCGTAAACGCGACGGTTGTGGATTCGATTCCCAGTCGAGGAAGTGAAATATTTATTTACGTTTATATTTCCATTTTTCTTCGCTCTGGTGTCGAGGCAAAGCGCGACGTTGAGTTCTGCAACTCAACACGCAATGCCTGCAAAGTTCGGCAGAAAGAGGGGAACGGAGTGTCTCAACACCGAGGTTCTCTCTGCCTACCCTGCTGTGTGCGGGATACAGCGTGAAGCTGAAAAAAAAATTTACATATACTAACTTTAGACACGCTTGTTGATTTTTTAAAGCCATCTTGTAACCCATTCTTTCTCTCTTCATGTTGTCTTGTTTTTCTTTTAAATGTCTCATTCTATTTCTCATGTTGCGAATTTCTTTTTCTATTCGCTTTTGTTTCTTTTCTTCGCTCTCCTCCTGTAAACAAATATAAATATTGATAAGTCATTATACTTGAACGTATTGTTTTTTTTTTACATTTAATTTGATACATGGTGTTACTTTTTTTTAATATACCTAGATTTTGAATCCTACTAATATATTATATGTAAATAATTATTACTTAGACCTAACCTTACAGTAATATATAGCTTACACTTCAGAATTACATATAAGCTACGCTATGACAATCAATTAAATTTAAAGCAAAGCCGCATTTCGGTTGCTATTATGAAAAATATTGGTGTTAGGAAGTAAAATTGTATAAAGTGAGTACCTCTTCCTCTTCTGATTCCTCTTCTTCTTCAAAACTATCGTCCTTTGTCACCGAAAGCTGCTTGATGGCATGACTGGAACGTCTGGATCCAACATTAGTTGGGATAATGCCCTAGAATACGAGTTAAGCAATTATTAAATATCATTTATGTTTTATTTTATTAGTAAGTCTTAAAAGTTTACTTATTAGTAATATAAGTTTAGGGTCTGATTTCTGTAAGTATATTCGTTCCTGGATATATTTTATTATCTTATATATTAAAATATTTTTAAATATTTAATTAATTCAATACATAATTGTAATTATTAAAGTGAATGTTAATATACAGACAATGACGTAAATAATTTAAAAGTTTAATGTAAATTATACACTAGCTAGTTATCTGTTATATTAGATATTCAAAATAGCTTTGCGTAGCTTAAATTAGTATCTTTTTAAAATTATATAGGAAATATAGAGTTTGTTTGTTACCTCCGCGTCTTGGTTATTGTTAGTTAAAGCGTTATTAGAAAGCTGTTGAGTTTCAGGGCAGTTGACGTCTACGTTCAATAACCTACACTGCTTTAAAAATTCAAGTTGATTTTTTTGATAGAAGGACAAAGGCTCCTCTGATTTAAGAAGTTCTTCTATTTTATCCTGAAAATTTTGGAACAAGCAAAGACATGTTAAATGCGAACAGAATATTAGTAAACAGAAAAAAAAGTATTATACATTGTTATAAAATAATAATAAAATATTCTTTCTTTTAAAAAAGGGATATTATTTGCCACTTGTAAAGAATATTAGAAACTTAATACTAGTTATTATCATTTAAAATAATATCAGCAACTATCAAAATCAATTTTTTTAGCTTCACGCTGTATCCCGCACATTTGGGAACGTAAAGTTAATACACTTCCATTGCCCACTTCCTCAATTCCGTAAAATCAGTTACAAAATTATTTGAGTACGTACTGAAAGAGCCTGTTCTAATTTCTTTTCTAATTCCCCATTTCTTCTCTTTACTTCTTCTAATTCTGTCAAAGCGGTATCTCTTTCTTCAGCGGCTTCTAAATATTGTTTTTCAAGATTGTCAGCAGTTTCTTTTGCTTTCTCTACTTCCATTTTTAGATTATTAACTAATCTTTCGTCATACGCATCTGTCACAGATATAACCGTTTTGTGTTGTTCTTGTTTTATAATAGCTCTCTCTCTAGCCAATTCAGCCTCTAAATTATGTATTCTGGTCAGCAAGCGCTTATTTTCTCTTTCTTGAGCTTCTTTATTTCTATAATGTACATTAAAAATAATAAAATAAAAGTTTTACATTATATTTTATTTTATAAATTTTTCATAGATAGCATTGTACTCACCTCAGCTCGATTGCTAACAGCTGTTTAGTGGATTGCAGATCATCTCTCACTTTATCGATGTCGTCCATTTCGTCTATTTCTTCTTCTTCCACGCCTGCTGGGGCCTATTAAGATTACATATTTATAATTTGTTCAGTCGCCTAATATAGCAAAAACATTACAGTTAAACATTGTTAATATTTATTATAATATTAGAATATTGTTTAAAGTTTAAATTTTTTTTGTTACCTCCGCAATTGATACACCTGATGGGGAAGCCGCAATATTAGCTTGGGACATAGATTTCTGTACTTGTTCTTCAATAGTCATTTGCCTTCTGAACTTCCTCAAGCCTTCCAAATTCGGTTTGCTTCTGTCGTTGGTCCTAACTTTTTTCAATTTCACTCCTTTGTTAATCTCTTTTAGTAGTTCATTATGAGAATTTGGTTTTTCTGATTCAAATATAAACTGATCTTTGTTTTTAACTACTACTGATCGTGTTATAATTGGATTTGATCTGAAATTTTATCACGTCATTAATTTTAATAGAATATCAACTAAGAAGGCCATTTGAGGTGAGGCAGAGGGGTACAAGAGTGTAACTGTAAACGTAACGGGTTGTGGGTTCGATTCCCACTCGAGGAAATAATATAGTTCATATTTTAATTTTTTCGCTCTGGTGTCGAGAGCGCGGCGTTGAATTCAGCCACACAATACGCAATGCGTTCGAAATTCAGCGGAAAGTGAGAAGCGCTCCCTCTGGCTAACCGACTACATAGGGATACAGCGTGAAGCTGAAAAAGAAGCAAATAAATAACACTCAAATATACCTGTCATTACAAACAACATGTTTCAATTTTCTTCCTTGTTCTACTTCTTTCATCATATCACTCCAGTCTGGCCTTCGTCGTGGTCTACTGCGCAGTTGTTCTATTTTCTTAATTTTTGCAGGATCAACCGAAGGTTTTTTGAAATCCGGAGGCGGGGGGAGTTTTGGTGGCAGTGGTGGCGGCATTGGTGGCGGCGTTGGTTTCAGTAAACCTTTTAAAATAAAATATTATAGGATGATTGTGATAAAAATATAAAAAGTAGAAATAAAAAAGTAAGA
The DNA here is from genome assembly GCA_037355905.1 of Heliconius aoede. Taxonomy (NCBI): domain Eukaryota; kingdom Metazoa; phylum Arthropoda; class Insecta; order Lepidoptera; family Nymphalidae; genus Heliconius; species Heliconius aoede. The sequence continues at coordinate 717,831 of JBAIZZ010000022.1, forward strand.
AATATTACCCACCTTCGTACATATTTGGTTCACCAATTATTGTTACAACCATGGTATTACTAAATTCACTGCACTAATTCAAATTAGAAATTCCAAACAGTCCTTAATGACAAAAGTATGAATTGTAGACTAACTTACGCGTAGTTTCGATATAGAAATGAAAACAAAATGATGATTATTTTTTTGGTTTTTCCTAGGTTTTTTCACACATCAAAAATAGTTTTTGAAGTAGGAAAAACCAAAAATATCGAGTCTCGGTACTTTAAGAAATATAAGTACTACACGTTTTCCTTTACACCTGATAGGCGCGTGCGCGTCAAATGCGGAACCATCTCAGACTATTTTGGACCTGATTTAGACCACAGCCTGGCATAAGAGATCAAAAGGAATTTTAATGAGGAAATCTTCAAGGGATATCTTCAGTGGAATATAATGTATGTAGAACATATTTATCTATAATACATAGACTTCTATGATCTAAAGATCTATTACTATGTGTTATATCCATTTTTTTATTATATTTGTATGTTAATAAAAAAACTTTCAGTTTGAAACGATACTTTGAGAGTTTTAAAATTTGAAAGTATCAAACTTGAAAAAAAAATATAGCCGATAATGCCAATAGAATTAATAGATCTATTGATAGAATGCCAACATCGAATTCATTTCCGATGTTGTGTTCTTTGATTAATACTCATCTATAGATAATAATAGACATGCTATTATTTAGTTTAATGTATTTATATATTATATTATTTTTAAAAATATTATTTTCAGAATATTTGATTGGCTACTCACTTCTTAAGCTTTCATTTTTAGTTAGCGTGTGTCCTTTGGGTATTTCATTGTTTAAAGTTTTGTCAATATTTTCTTTTACGCGTTCATGTAGAGGATCCCTCCATTTTTTAAGCATAACATCGTCTTTTGAAGGTGCTTTCTGGAGTGACGGCTTGCGTGGCGGGAGCTGAAATTGTAATAAATTTTTTTGAGGCTAGTCGGGGCACACGCTTGTGACTGCAAATGAAACGGGTTGGACAGGATTCCAATTGAAAAAAATTAAATATCTAATATTTTCGAGAAAAAGCGCGGCGTTGAGATCCAACTACTCACAACACGCAATTCTTCCAGAATTAGAAGGGAACGGAGTGTCTTAACGCTAGGTTCCCAAGTTTCCTCTGCTGCAGAGTTGGCATGAGTACAATAGAGTTTCAAACTGGAGAATATTTATGTTGTATTTTTACGCATCTTCCCCGTTTTTCAAATGTAGGATCTCCTGCACAGTTTAATCTACGACTAAAATGTGGATTTTAGTCATTTTACACTGAATACGGAGTCAAATTATGATTTTTATGTCTCAATATGTTGGATGTAAATCCTTTAACCTAACATAATAAATCCATATGAAGACAAAATAAATGTGAATTTAATAATAATACCATCTATTATTAAAATTATTTTAGTATATTAATCGTTTATCGTCGTTTTCTCGCTTACTGTTAGCTTTAGTGTTAACTTACTACGATTACAACAATTAATGATTTACTATTTTTACCTTAGAATTACTTTTCTCCAGGGGTGGTTTTGTAGTCATTTTTGAATTGTCTTCTTTATCTTCTGTTTTTGGTTTTTCGATATTTTTTTCAACTTTTTTGGGTTCTTTAACAGTATTATTTAACCGTACAATTTTTTCATCTGTTTTCGATTTTTCGGTTACCTTATTAGGTTCTTTCCAACTGCTAAGTGGTTTTGTAGGCGATTTTTCATTAATTAAGTTATTTGATTTTGACAATTCATTTTTATCAGTAGCTTTTTTGTCTACGATACTCACAGATTTTTCTTTAGACTTGTCGTCAATAGTTTTAACGCTCTTAAGGATCGGCTTTTCTGGTAATTTTTCACTGGCTTTGTCGTCAAGCTTAACTTGTTTATCTATAGTCTTTACAGTTTGCTTAATAAATTTTGGCTTGTCGTCGGCAGATTTTAATGCCTTGTCGGCAAGTTTGGCTGCAGACGGCTTAACTAGTTTTTCTTCTACTTCAGCAGAGACTCCGTTTTCGGGCTTTTCTCTTATTGTAGATTGTTTTTTTAAAACGGCTGAAATTATTCAATAAAATAAAATGTAAGTAGGTATTTCTAGTAAGATTTTATCAATAAAGTATTTACAAAATTTTATAATAACTATTTCTAAAACAAAAAATAAAGTGTCGTATTAATTTTAAAAAATGTAAAATTTTGGAAACACGTGTTTATGCCCTCGTTTCAATGCATTTGATGGCATTTGCGTACGTAAATAAACATGGCCGCTGCCAAGATGGTGGACGGCCGACCTTCGCTATTTTAGGGCGATTACATATTAAGCCTTTGTGACTATTACATTTTGTGACAGAAAAAATATTTATAATTTCAAAAGTAAGCTAGAGATTAGACGCGGGCTCTTGAAAATCATTTTTTGGTATTGAAAAAAAAATTACAAAAACTTTCACGTGTCTATAAATACACTAGCCGAGTTGGGGGGCGTCGCCTGTTTGAACTACACGAATATTTATTAAATATGCTTATGGTATTATTTTCAGTTTGGGAGGTACATATAAACTTTCAACCCCTATTTCATCCCTTTTTAACTAAAATTTTAGGATAAAAAATTCTTCAAAATCCCATCTTAGTGGGTACATTACAAAACAAAACATCTGTTCAAATTTCATGCCTCTACGCACAGCGTAGGGAACGTCTCCTTTAATATAATATATATAGATAAGATGTATATACTCTGTAAATAATAAAAAACACTCAATTCAAATTCAAAAAGTAGATTTTACTCTACTACTAAACAGATTTAGTTTCAAAAAAATATTGAAGAAACAGAACAAATATTCTTTTGCATCAGCTGAAAAGAGTGGGTATATTTTCTTATAAATCATACAGAGTGACCCCCAACTACTTCGTTTATTTTGTAAAATGTCTGTCCTCTCTAAAAATATCGGCTGGTTGGCGTCGACGGCTGAGAATATCACGACTTAAACACTTTGGGCCGCGTCATAGTATGAGCTTTTTTTTCGATTTCTCTTTAAATTTTACAATTCATGCCCATTTATTTATGTACACCACATAGTGCCAAATATATATGGCTGCGTAATTTCTAATTCACATTCGACGAAGCATAGGATATATTGTGAAGATGAACATTGCATTTGTGCTTTATTCATTTAAACGACATCTATATATTAATATATAATAAAAAAAATAACTATTAATTAACTGAATTAATTAAATAACAAAAATATATAATATAATTATATTGAACTGTTAACATTCAAATTAGCTAGTAATGATGAAGTTATTAATAATTGTTATCATTTAGGTAGTTCCCTAAGAAAGAATACAGAATCGATATAAAAAATTCCATTGTGATTACTCGAAAATATTATATCGTGATATATTTCATAGAAATTCATTTTTGATAATTTTAAATAGTTTTAGTTAATACAAATGAAATACAGTAAAATTTTAATAATGTAAAATGTTACGTAAAAAGTATAGTGAGACTAGTTCTATTGTTTTTATAATATAACACATAAATAAAAATATAAATTATTTTCTATAAAATCCTAGTTATATAATTACAATTGTTGTATTCAATAAAATAAATATCTAAAAATTTGAATATTTCTATATTATTAAATAAGATTATCTTGTTGATATTGTAAATTTATCAGAAATTTACTTACATCCACTAGATCTACATCCGTTTTATGTAGCATTTAAAATACTATATAATATGATACTTTATTGAATTGTAACTACGTATAACTTGTGTGGCATAGAGTTTCTCTTTGATTATCATTATAAAAAAAAAAAGGAATCTCTAACCAGTTAACATCATGACTCCATTGTAAATTAATACAAATAGTCCATATTATGAATGGTGAACTAGAAACGTCACTGGAATACATGGAACTGAAGTAAGCCATTTTCAATGTATCTATAGAATAATAAAGGGTTTATTTATACCTGCTCAATCTTACGTCCAAACACAAGTGGCACTAGAACAGATCACAAAACGGTGAAGAATTCTCCGCAATTACTATAATTCTCCAATATTTATACCAAAGAGAAACACCACACAGCACCTCTCCGACTCCAGACTAATAGACTGTGGCTCTCTAGAGCCATACTAAGATCCCGAGTCCCTGCCAAAGTTTCGTGGAGGTGTTGACGTCACGTTGTACGCGAATTTATCAATCTATATAGAAATATATAATATCTTGTTGAAATATGTATTGCTGTTTCGTAAATGGTTACTCAAAGTATTGACGACATCTTTTTATTTTTATTTGTGAAATACACTTTTAATTACACTTGCAATAATAGCAAGATTACTTTCTTGTTGCAAATTAATTAATTATTACATAATAACATAGTATTACATATTAGTATTATTAATTACGCATCCATTTATATTCACCAATTTTCAGTAATTCAGCAAATATTTGGCGTAGGGGCACAAAGTGTGACTGTAAAACCGACTGGTTGTGAGTTCGATCCCCACTCGAGGAGATTAAATATTTATTTCAATTTATATTTCCATTTCTTCGCACTGGTGTTGAGGCAAAAGCGCTGTGTTGACTTCCGCCACTCAACACGCAATGCCTCCAGAATTTGGCGGAAAGTGGCGAGCGTGTTTTTACACTAGGTTCCCTCTGCCTATCCTGGTGTGAGCGGGATACAGCGTGAAGCACCCACGACGCCCTCTAAATTAAGGGCTTCAATCTGATACGTCTATGTAAAAGTTATACAATTCATAAAAGCTTTAGATATGTTATTTCAATAAATGCATCTAAATTATATATGAAAGTAAATAAACTTCAACAATCGTGGACTGTGAACGAAAAGAGATGTTCACTAGTGAATAGAATTTAATATGAAATTTGTCTTTGTCAACATACTTACTCCGAGAAGATGCCAGATAAATTAATTATATTCTATTATTAATAGTTCTAATTATATAATATTACAACATTTATGAAAAGTTTGTCTATTTACGTACAGTATGTCGAGCGTGGTGGTATAAGAGAAGATAATTAAAATTATATTAATATAATAACATATATATATTATATCTCTTTGAAAAGTAATAACTAATGTTACTGTCATGTTAGAGTTTTTCTCAAGACACCGTCTAACAGTCGGTCGGTCACGTTTTTCAATATTTATTTAACTTTCCCTGGAATCAGCATATCTTTTAGTGACAACAGTACTAGAATTCATAGTTTGAAGAAAAAAAAAGATTTAAGGACAATTCTTTTCTTGTTCTTTTTAGGGTTCCGTATCTCAAAAAGGTGAAAATAGAGTCCTTATTTGTTGTCCGTCTGTCAATCAATACCAAATGTTCAGGTCTACGGTGTCTAATGGCAAAGAAAAAATCTTTTAAGCTTTAAAATTTTTGCTATCAAAAGATACGACCAAACATAAGTTTGTCAACTTTTATAAGTTTTACTTGCCGTTGACCTACACTCCTGAAATTGGTACAGAAACCTCTGTGGACGAGTCCAACTAAAATTTAACAGAATTTTTGATTTCTGTAAAGAAGATAGAGACATAATAAATCGATGACATAATATAATAAAAAAATCCACGTTAAAAACAGACGTCACACATTACCTACGTATTTCTGTGATAATAATATAAGGGAAATACCTGATATCTAGATTACAATTTTATTTGTTTATATTTAAACTTCGCATACGTCATAATTGTTTGTTGTTCATAGTACTGAAAAATTATTATTCTATTATATATGCAAAACAAAAGTAGCAACAAATTTCGTTAGAACTTTACTTATAATAAATAACGTCACACGGAACCTTCACTATTGATCATTTCTTGACACGTCCACCGAATGCTCTGCACCACATGAAGAGACTGGTCATTAATCATATGAATACAATCGACAATAATGTTTGAAATGATCGTAGAATTTTGCTTAAAATATTGCAGAAATTATAATAAAAATACATTTAAAATCATATTGTTCACTTTACTTGTTATTTAATTTATTATTATTATGTTTCTCGTTCATAATTCACGGGTTCAAAAGAACCCGGTCCCTTTGGAAGGCTTGCGTGGGGACACAGGTCCAACACGTAGAGTCCCCTTAGAAAATATACAAATGTTTTACTGTGACGCATCAGAGGATCCATCTCTGGCTAACCACAAAAGCCTCAGAGGTTATTATTATTATTATATATATTATCTTAGATCGAACTAGGATATGAACCTTCACCTCTTAAAAAATACGATTGGAAAAAATCCAACTTACGTTTTAAAGTTTTTACAGTAGCTGCTGCTGGTGTGTCATCCACACTCTTGGCTGTACTTTCCACTGGTTTCAGTTTCTTCTGAGTCCATGGTGGAGGAGCATCAGCGTCTTTGTCCTTTACCCAGGGCGGTCTAAACGTCTCCCGCTTACTCGAGTTATCTTTGCTAACGTTACCAATCGGCATTGTTGCACTGAAAATGTGTGTTGGTGTTATACAAATATTAATTTTGGCATCGTGCCATTGAATTAAATATATGTTTTTCTTTAAGCTCAGAATGCATCGCTTTTGCCTTTTTCAAATATAGTTTTATTGTTTTTTTTTTTTCTTTTAGTGTGAGCAATTAATCAAGTGAGGTGAACGTTGAAGGGTACAAAAGTGCAATGAACAATTTAAATTAAATATTTTTAGGATATGCTTATTCGCGTATATTTTACACGTTTCTATTTTCCTTGTAAAAGAATTTTCCAATAGAAATACATGGCAAGCCTAAATAATGTACACTTTGTTTTGGAGAATAATCATACATGTAGATGAAACAAATGTAGCTTTGTAGGTAAATCTAACTTGATAGACAATGTAGCAGTACTTAAATTATATCTTTGAACAATTTCATGCTTTTCATAAAGGATTGGTAGAGAGAAAAGAATGTCAAGAGTCCTCTACCTTCCGCGAAACTCAGCGCCACGCTCTATTTTACAAGAGCGGTGAAAAAAAAAAAAAAATTAGATACAATCATTCCACCGAGTGGATATCGAACCTACTACTATCACGTTATGTATCAAACTATGTCCGGATCATACAAGAACCGTAGTTTTTTTTAAGATTTTTATTACAATTTTTCTTAAAACATTTATTCTAATTGAATCATTTTCAATTTAAGATAAATATCTTCCTTAAAAAGTTGCTTCATAGTATATCATATTTCAATCGTTCTTTTAATTATATAAACAGTGTGTAACTCGATCGACAGATTTCATGATTTCCATGATTCAAGGACATTTTTACCACATAATCATCAGGGTATCAGGGTAGGCTTATGAATATCTGTAAGATTATTTTACACAAATAGCAGATTTTTTTAAATTACTTTCGGAATAAAATTAGCTCTATTTTTTTTGCTGTAGTTTTTGTTCAAAATTATTTAAAATAACTAACTATTTTTATTTTTTATGTTATTTTCAAGATTTATAATTGGACTAGCCGACCTGGGCGGCTTCGCCCGCTCAACTATACGAATATTTACTAAATATGTTTATGAAATTACTTTCAGCTTAGCTCAGTATGTATAATAAAAATGTAAATATAAAAACTTTTAGTATATTTTTTTTATTATCTTTACTTATTATAAAAACGCAATGACTCGGTGTTTGTACATGGAAGATATATACCGATATAAATATGTAACGTAACAGATATTGTATTTATCTGCCATTAATATTTAATGTTTTATTTCAATCGGCTTACAAATAAAAAGTTATACTATTTTAAAGGATGCTATGACATAAATACTATAAATTACTATTTTATTATTATATTATTATTATAATAATATCTAGTAATGTGACATGATTGAATAAAATTTATCTCGATCGGCATTCCCGTTAACTTCACAAAAGGCAAAAGACGAATGCGTAAAAGAACAAAAAAATGCATCCGCTCGTCCACTGACCAAAATAATGTATAGTTTTTCTTACAAGTTTGTGTGTATGTGTGTGTAAAGCACAAAAAGTGATACGCACTCTAATAAAACACTGAACACCGCACTAAATCATCAACTTGTCATATTTAAATTTTCAAAAGAAATAATTAAAGTTTTATTTTTCCAAAAAAAAAAAAAATCATATAAAGAAAATCGAAAAATATATATAGGACGCGGCGTTGGTCGCGCGTGCTTACCGACTAGCGGAATTTCAGCAGAATACACTGGAGCTTATAAATAGAGGAGTCGGGATGCTGTGCATATTATACTTATAGAATGTGTAATTCCGGATCTGTCTCAGCATCGCGTACATGATATCGTACGCAGAGATTCTATCGAATATCTCTTGTTCAAAGCTTTCTCAAATAAATAAGAAAAATAATTGTTTGTTTTACTTTGATATTTCAAGTTAAATTTATTTTTCTTGGATGTACTTATTTATTATTTTAAAAGATATTGCTATCTTTCTGAGTTGAGTTGTTTATAGCGTAGTCCTCCATAGCCGAAGCATGGCAACTGAGTTTACGCCTAATTTTTGACACATTGCGTATTGTGTATCGGAATTCAGCGCCACGCCTTGTCATATTACCAGAGCGATTCGAGTAAATGAGAATAGAACCTAGAACGGTTGTGACTTCAGTCGTGCCACTGTGTCATGACAGTTTCAACCGCATTCCTTAGAGCGACTTAGAAATATTCCTAAAGTCCCAAGGCTCCCAGACCTTCGTCCTTTTGGCAAAGCTGAAATTTTTAGGATTATTAATATTATATGTAGTTGAGACTTGAAAGCTTGAAAGTTAGTTTTGGCTTGAAAGTGTTACACTTTCAGAGGTAGTAAGTTGTAGTAAGTTTCAAGTTAATAAGTATGCATAATGTCTAAACCACATATTAGATTAGATTTTCTTTTGTTTTTTTTTTCAGCTTGACGCTGTATCCCGCACACAGCAGGGTAGGCAGATGGAAACTCAGTGTTAAGACATTCCGTTCCCCACTTTCTGCCGAATTCTCGAGTGGGAATCGAACCCACAACCAATCGCGTTTACAGTCACACTGTGCTTTTTTATATATGTATAATTCATAATACAATATAACAACTGCAGAAACGTCGTTGTATGAAGTTTATCGAGACGGCCGGTCGCGTTTTTAAATAAAACTCACCGACGTCAGAGCCTCTATTTTAATGCTTTCCTGCCTTCTGTTTACGAGTGCTAGACATCCATCGTTCATTATATAATGAACAACTTAATTCATATAATACATACAATATATACAAATATTTATCTACAATTAACGGCTTGTTTCCGGCAATAATATGGCGCCATATTTCCGGTCTCTCCCTCGTTTCACAGCGGCACTCCTTATCAATAGCTGCTGAAGCGGAACTGGACATCTTGAAGGCAATCAGTACACTATACTTAACGAGATAAATTGGATCATTACGTAATACTGAGTTTCGTCAGCATGGCGCAGCTGATATTAATATTGATATTTAAGATTTTTTTTCTAGACATTTCTTTAAAAAAACAAGACTTAAGAATATTATTAATTTTTATTATTACCTTAGGATCTCGGGTTCAAATTAACGTATGGGCACTCAGGTCAACACGTAGAAGCCCCTTAGGGAATGGGAAAATGTTTTTCTGTGACCAATTAGTCAGGGGGTCCATCTCTGATAATGTGTCGGAGCTATGGAAAATATAGACATCTGAATTAGGATTATGGAATGAATTCTAATGAACTGGGTACAAAGAACGGTGGACGGTGACTCTCCATCCACTAGATGCCCTCCCCCACCTACATCGGGGTGGTCGGCTAAGGGTGCAGAGAGATGCGCACCAGTTTCACCATCACGAGGAACTAGTGAGCGCGAACTTCCCCGCTATTACGAAAATTGAGCTATATATATACCTATAGATAGATTAGGATTCCCCTATGAAAAACTCAGATCAGTGTGGTAGTCACTATCCAATAACTCGCCACAAGCTGTCTTACGGGCCTAGTATAATATTGAAATATAAGTAGATCAAAATCAATGAGGCCGACGTGCCGTAGTGTGATGTGACACCATTGTAAAGGAAAAACGATGTTGTGGGTTGAAACCCCATTTAAGAGAATTATGTTCAAGGATTTTCCATTTCCCCGCTGTATTCATGCATCAAAACAATATTTTCTTAATGTTTTGATGTAATTTATTATTCATAATATAATAATAAAGAAAAAAGAAAAAAATATTAATTTCATGTTTAGTATCGCGTGACCTGGTGATTGGTGATTGGAAAGATAAAAGTGAATACCCTTATATACATATAGACACTATAAATCAGCCTATTATAATTTAAAACCACTACGTATAATGACTTTTAAGTTTATTGTTATTTTAAATGATGAAATAATTTAGGTTCATTCCTTATATATATGATTCAACGCGGAAACTGTACTTACGAAATATAGTACAGAAATAACATTATTATAGGAAAATATTGGTTTGTCTATATGTTTGTTTAAATGCTAACATCTCTGGAACTACTCGACTGATGTACTGACATTTTTTTTATATTTTATATGAACGCTACATTCATACAAAAAAGGTCTAGGCTTTTTAATTCATGCTTAATTTTAAATAACGAAATAATCATAATAATTAGAAACGCCATAATGTTATCATATCATAACTGCATGCGCTTCAGTAACAGTTAAATGTTGCACAAGAAAACCATTCAATTTTATTAGTTCTAAAATAATTTCTGTGATACCGTATATCTATTAGTTAGTTAAAGTAGTCAGAGAGAACGGAGCGCCAATCGTTACAGTCTCTACATACCTCTTTCGCCTCGTCCACTGTCATCAACCTCTTCATGCATGCCCTCCGGAGGGTCTTCATGCTTTTTACGTGACCTTCCTCCAGTATCCTACCTCCAGTACCTCTCTTACCACTCACTTTTCCATCATAAATCTTTTTTACCGTTTTTTACCTTTCATTCGTTCGACGTGCTGAAACCAGCTGAGCACGTTCTTCTTCATTCTCCATTTCTTCTTCATTTTTATCAACATAAATAAGTCACAATAAAACATTTTACGACAAAAAATAATTGAAAATTGTACAAGCGAAAGTTATTCCATCATCAAGAAAGTTTTATAAAGATAAGCATTAGCCTTTAAAGAATATGTAAAATTCCTCTTCCAGAATATGTAAAATTAAAATAATTTTACGAGGTGTACGGCCACGTACCTAGGCTCGAATCTCGAGGGGCGGCCTTCACATGACATCCTCTGTAGCAATCACATAGTGCTCGTATTTTCTAAGAAATATGAAAAATTATTGAATAGATAGATAAGTTATATAATCAATCTGTTGGCAAATGCGGCAAAATCGTGAGAGGTTTTGGGTTCGATCCCACCGTGAAGCAAAAAATCGCATCAAAAATCGTTATGATCTTAATATTTATAGTTATATTTATTATCCTTTTCTTGAAAAGCATATAATTTATCTGTATAATTTATGTTCTTATCAACACATAGAGCCTAGGTTAGTTCCCTGACAATGATGATTTATTATTTAGTTTATAGCAAGTTATATTATACCCAATAGAAATATAATTTATAGATGGACTTATATTTTTTTCGAGACAATTGGTAGTAGGTATACGAATCAATTCTATGGTTTTATTATAATATACAAAATCCTAAAAAAAATTATAACTTTCGTAAATTTCACTAAAATGTCTGCTTTGGCTCATGTAAAAAAATATTTAACATTTCAAAACTCGTTTTTTAGATATAAGTTATCCATTAATAAAAGAAAAAAATTCATACTTATCTGATTTAATACTGTAATTAATCAGGAATATTTTAGATATTTACTTTCAGTTAATTGATTTCCTTTTCAGATTACTTTTTAGACAAAATCTAAAGAGTATTCAAACGAATTAATACTGTATTCTTTTTTAGCTTCACGCTGTATCACATATAGCAGGATAAACAGAATGTAATTAAGGTTAAACACTTTATTCTCCACCTTCTGCTGAATTTTTGAGGGCTTAAGTGTTATGTTATAGAATCAACACCCCGCTTTTACTTTGGTACGCGTGCGAAGAAATGAAAAGTAAAATAATAAATAATAATTCATTCCCGGTGGGAATCGAACCCACTACCGACGTTTTTAGAATTAAGTAAAGTATATTAGTCTATTAGCAGTTTAACGTAGTGCCAAGACACTCCGCTCCTCATGCCTTTCCTCTGAATTCTTAAACTCAACTCCGTCTTTTTCCTCGACACTACAACTAAAATAATAAATATTTCATTTTCTCGAGTGGAAATCGAACCTACGTCCTGTAGCGTTTAAATTGTGCCCCTGCTCCACGTCTACCCTCAACATGAGTGTAATATTACGCAATAAATATCATAAGACTCCAGAAGAAGAAGCTTCCACTCTGAAATTGATAAGATATATAAATTTCAACATAGCGGTAAAAGTTATTTACCCTCGACTGTGCACTCGAAAAGTTATCTATCATAAGTCATAGTAACATATCTTTTCCGAATCTTTGTGAAGGCCCGATTACTTATCTAATATTATATGTTATTAACATATATGTATAAAAACGAGCAGTTCTACGCGCATTGGTTGTAGAGTTATCAAAGTTAACACATTATAATTTTTAAGCTTTAAATATTTTATAACGTTGTGTTCTGATTGGGTGAGTGTGTTTTTTTTTTTGAAAATTTAATGTATCCTAAGTAAAGTAAGTATTTTTATTTGTTCGCTCTGGCTGAGGCAAAGCGCGGCGTTGAGGTCCGCCACTCAACACGCAACGCCTCCAGAATGCGGCGGAAAGTGGGCAACGGAGTGTCTTAACACTAGGTACGCTCTGTCTGTGTGTAATTTTTATAAGTATAACGTTAAAAGTCTTTTGTATGGCCTTTAAGCATATAACTAGAGTTAATAATTTTAATGTTAATAATACTATTATCTTTTGATTAAAAAATGAAAGGCCATATTTTTGATATGGTTTTTTTCTATTCAACAAGTTTAGGTGACTATTTGTAAGGTCAAACGTAGAACCGGTTCAATGGAAAATTTTGTATGATAGAAACAAAGTCGCGCTATACATTTGGACTAACAATATTTTATAGCATGCTTACAAGTTTCTTTTTATTTTAAGAAATGGAAATAACTCCAATACTTCTGCTATTGAGTGTTGTGGTCAGCGTTTTAAGTCTTCCACCACCTCGACTTGTTGGCAACAGCGGTAAGCTCTCTTTTATATCTAATCATATAACCAATTTTTTAAATTATTTTTATTTGCATTTTCGTTATTATTTTTATTTGCAGTTCTGTATATATAGATTATTTAATTTTTTTTTTAAATTTTTAACTGCAGTAGCAATGATAATTTTAATTTATTATTTTAAAAATATTATCCAAATTATAAGGCCAGTCCTGGCGCAGGCGCACAAGTGTCTGTTAACGTGACTAGTTGTGCATTCGATCTCAACTCGATTAAATGAAATATTGTCATTTATTCACATTGGCACCAAGCAAAGAGCCCAGCGTTGAGTTCCGCTACTCTACGTGCAATGTACTAGGTTCTCTCTGCCTACCCTGCTGCTTGCGGGATACAGCATGAACCTGTATAAAAACATATTATATTTTAATACAATACAATTTCACAGATAATGATTTCAAATTAGTCTCCCGAGAAGAATGGGGAGCGTCGCCACCCACTGGACACTCAGTATTGGGAACACCAGTGCCGTACGTGGTCATCCATCACACGTATATACCCGGAGCTTGTCAAAACAAGATAGAGTGCATGCAAGCGATGCGATCGATGCAAAATACCCACCAGCAAAGCAATGGATGGTCTGATATAGGCTACAAGTAAGTCATTTATTTATAATACTTTAATTATGTCTACATATTAAAATTGAAGCCAGTTGTGGCGTAGGCCACAAGCATATATGCTGTAAACGCAACAGGTTGTGGGTTCAATTCCCACTCTAGATAGTGAAAATTTCAGCAACAATACCTCTAGAAATCGGCGGAATTGGGAATACTGTCTTTACACTAGGTACCCTCTTCCTAGTCTGCTGTGAGTTGGATACAGATGGAAGTTAAAAACTTTTATTACTGACAATGACTAGATAGCATACCATAACGAAGGAGGATAAGCAGAGAAAGAAAAGGAAAGAATATCTCTTGAAATTTCTACGACAATAAGAAAAAATAGATTTTGTGTTAATAGGAATAGGTGTGTCCAATAGTAATATATATACATTACAGATGTATAAATACAAAAACAAATGCCAAATGCAAGTTATCGCAGCAAGGAAATAATATTTTCAATAAAACTGATGAATATCTGTACTGAGAAAATTAAAAATCAATTTAAATTTACTGATAAGAATAATCATTGTGTAACGATTGTCATCTACAATCGTCATCTGCTATCGACAAAGCTTTAAAATAAAATAAATCAGCTTTATGCTGTATTCCATGCACATACCAGGGTAGGGAGAGGGAACCAAGTGTTGACAGATACTCCGCTGACATTTTCGAGACACGGCGGGTTGAGTGGTGGAACTCAATGCCGGGCTTTTATAGGTTACCAGAGCTAAGAAATTAAAATATTAATAAATAATAATTCATTCCCCTACGTGAGGATTGTACCTACAACCGTCGCGTTACAGATATATCACATGTGGTGTTAAGGCAGTAGGCAGTAAAGAATAATTAAGTATTAAAATTTATAACAAAATATAGCATTGTATAGGCGTTTATTCTAGATATATCAGATTATTTCTATCCAAAATAAAATTTAATATTTTATCTTTCAATAATATTCAATATTAATTAATAAATATCTCCCTACAGAGATTGAAAACACGACCATTATTGGCATTATTTAAACTAGATTAAATGCGGTATTAGGCTGCTTCAAGGCTGTAACTCATATAAAGCAGGGTAGGCAGAGGATCCTAGTGCTAAGGCCCTCCGTTCCCCTCCTCCCCACAATGTCTCGAAAGTTTCGAATTTTCCAAGCATTGCAGTGGCATTTCAAAGGGGGAATCGAACCCCCAACCGCCGCGTTATAACTATGCGCCACAACGGCCTCAGTTGTTTTCTAATATTATATAAACAAAAATTTTAGCGTCGGCAGTGCGATGTCCGATAGACTTAACAATATTAGCCAAGATATCATATCGATATAATTTGATATAATTGATGAAGGTTAGATAAATTAGTATACATATTTACTCACGTACTATTTAATTAATTACTTAACCAAAAAATATTATTCTAAGAAGATACAGAAACTTTGTAAAGTCTACATTACATTACATTTACATTAAAAATCAGTACAATAATTTATGTTCAATCTACGGCGGCACTCATCGCCACGCTTTTTTGTCTTGACACTAGAGCGGAGAAAAAGAAATTTCATTTCCTCCAGTGGGAATCGAACCTGTCACATTTACAGTCGCACAATTGTGCTCCTGCGGGACTGACCTCTCTACTACATTATAATGTTTCAAATTACCAAAACTTATATATTTGACGTCACTTATCCATTTTATACATAACCTTTAAATATATAATTAATGGATGATATACAAGAAAAAATGCTAATGTAGCAGAAACTAAAATAAAGATTTTTATTTTTTTTTGTCTGTCTGTGCGTTTGTTATCGCTAATCTCAGAATCGGCTTAACCGATTATAATGTGGTTTTCACTATTACATACGAGCAAGGTTCCGTTAACATTCGGGGTGTTTTATTGAACGATTTCAATTCATAAATAAAAAAGTTATATCAACATAAAGTACTTAGACAAATTTACAAATTTGTCTTTATTTGATTAAATATATTTTTTAGGGCATATTTAGGGGCGAATTTAGGGCAAAATCAAATAAACTCATAAAGGATTTAAATTACTAAATGAATTAGACATGTAACTGCGACGACTAAATGAAATAGATACATCTATACGTATGAATGATAATCTTTGATATCAACATAACAGTGTTTTATCGAGTGTTATTTACACAACAACAAAACACATTAAATATTTTTTTATATTTTTGTCTGTCTGTCTGTCTCTCTGTTTATATGGGCTAACCTCCGGACCAGCTTAATCAATTATTATGGAATTAGCACTAGAATAGAGGAGATTGATTGTGTAGAAACATAAAGGCTATTTTGATAGAATAAAAAGTTATATAAATTTAACACATAACCAAGCGGGCGAAGCCGCACGAAGGATACACGGTTTTTATATAATTTAATTTGTATTTCAGTTTTGCAGTAGGTAGCGACGGAGACGCCTATGAAGGGCGAGGGTGGGAATACGTCGGTGCTCATGCCTACGGAGTCAATTCAAACAGTATTGGCATCGTGCTCATCGGCGATTGGGTCTGTAAGTATCTGACAGTTACATGTTTATGAGATTTAATTACATGCCTTGAAGTCAATCACGAAAGCCTCTGAGTAGTGCAAAGTCCACGTATTCGAAGAAAAATAGAGATGTGAAGAAATCTATGATCAGTTGAATAGCCGCTTTTATTTAGATATTTTTTAAGAACTTGAGGTTAATGCTGTAAGCCGTACTGGCCTTTACAGTGACACCAGGTAGGTAGTGTATTTGTGAGGATGCAGACGGCGATGAAGAAAAGCCGCGTGCGAAGCAATTGCTTACAACTATAAATAAATTTGAGTAGTTATTATTTAAAAGAAGTTATCCACGTGTTTTTACACTGAAAATACGAATATACTCCGACGTATATTATAAAAATAATAATAATATCATTATTTCCAACTCACTAAGCTTGGTCATATAAAATATACAATTTATGAAGAAAACCATTAGAAGTCATATTACTTAAAAAAATATTCTTGAATTACGGAATTGCGGAACTCCAAAGCTAGGAACGGAACCTTTATAGATTCGTCTGTTTATCTGTCTCTTAGATTGATTCTGTCGAGACTCTTTTTCCAACAAATTAGAGTTTTTGGATTTGAATCTCGACTAATAATTAATTGAGGTTAATAAAGTAAAAATAAGTACAGTTTCTTGGAGCAGCAAAAAAATCTTAGTTTAAAAACATATTAAATGAATGACTTAACGCTATATATAATTATTTTCCCATTAGACCTCTGAGTAGTGCAAAGTCCACGTATTCAAAGACAAATATAGAAGGGTAAAAACCTATAATAAGTTGAATGGCCGCTGTTAATAGTTCCATATTACGCCATACTTTTCGGAAACAATTTTAAATAATGAGTTTTTTTCTTCTATGAAAGGCGATTTTGGATTCGATCCCCACTATAGGAAATGAAATATTTATTTAAATTATTTTTTTTATTTATTCACCCTAGTGCCAAGACTAAGCCCAGCGTTGAGTTCCGCTACTCAACACATAATACCTCCAAAATTCGGAGGATAATGGAGAACGAAATGTCTTAGCACTAGGTTCCCTATGTCTATCCTGTTATGGTTGCGTGATACAGCGTGATACAGCGTGATACAGCGTGATTCATTTTATTTTAAGCTAATATATATTTTACAGCGACCGTACCACCAGCTGTTCAACTGGAAACAACCAAAAAGCTGATCGCAAGAGGAGTGAGGCTGGGCTACATTAGTCCAGAATACAAACTGGTCGGGCATCGTCAAGTAACCGCTACCGAGTGTCCCGGGACCGCATTGTTCAATGAAATCTCTACATGGGATAGATTTACAAAAGAAGTGTAAACAATGTTATTATAAAGAACTAATAATGATAATAGATTTTCAATATAATTTATGAAACTATGTTTCGAATTTAAATGGCTACCCTACGGCTATAAATAAGTAGTCAGTATATAATTAATACATATATACATTTTTATTTATACATTGTAAGTAAAATAACTTAAAATACAAATGAGAAAATTATTATATTATTACTATCAAATTTATACGCGTCCACGCTTAAATTTCAAAACCTACTTCTTGATATATATAAAAAAAATTTAATATATTAAATGTCTTGATTATTTCTGATATTAATAGAATGTACATATAATGAACTAATATTAACGTTTAGGTACTTATAACATATTTTTTTTCAAATATTGTAAATAAAATAAATTATTATTCAAAAGAATCTTTTAATTGAAATCCTTGTTTTTCTAATATTTCAAAAAAATATATGTTTATCGACATAAATATGTAGAGGTGATCAAAGGGTTGTGAAAATTTCCAATAAAAAATAATTTATAAACCAATATAATTTGGATATATATATATATATTCATTCATTCACTCTGGTGTCGAGACAAAGCGGGGCGTTGAGTTCCATTACTCAACACGCAATACCTCCAGAATTCGGTGGACAGAAAGGAGCAGAGTATCTTAACACTAGACTGCTATATGTAGGTACTCTGCTACAGCGTGAAGATAAAAAAAGAGTTTTATTTTCGTAACGCATTGTTGTTGTTTTTACTTTGAATATACAAATAATTTGCTTCTTATTTGTCCAAATGTTTTTTTTTATAACTCTGACATAAAGGTGACAATGATTTTACGTATGATGCCCTGACAACTTATTATATTATATTTTATATATTTGCCACATACATTGTTTCATTAATAATATATCCCGGGCGTTATGACAAATGGCCCATTCGATACTTGTTTCGTGACATCAATATATATATAATGCGCATTTACCGGCGTTTCTTTAATGATAACCTTTTAAACGATCAAATTTATGTTGATAAGTGCACCTTATTCGATTCGATTCTTCGATATTCGATTGTTATCGAAATTGTCTTGTTTACTTCGTATCATAATTTTATTTAAAAAAAACATATATAATAAAGTATTAATAAGCCAGTCGCGGCGTAGAGCACTGACTAGGGACAGGAACTATAAAACCGATTGATCGTGGGTTCGATCCCCAGTCGAGGAGATGAAATATTTGTTTAAATTTATATTTTCATTTCTTCGTTCTAGCGTCGAGACAGAGCAAGGCAGAATTCGGCGGAAAGTGAGCAATGGAGTCTCTTAACACTAGGTTCCCTCTGCCTACCATGCTGTCAACGGGATACAGCGTGAAGCGATATATATTTTTGTATAAATAATCTACATGAAATAATTTTATATTTGGATCAGAATCCACATAACACATTCAAAGTAAACTGGGACAAACAAATGTTTACTATACAGGCATTCCCCCCGGATTTGTTTGAATTTCACAATGTCATCATAATAGGCAAATCGTTAATAACGTTACGTCAACTTGTTTACTACAAAAGTACAATAATATCAACAACATGTGTTTGATAAAAAGATAACAATGACTCACAAAATGATTGACGTCAAATCACCATTATTTTAAATTTAAATAGTTACTTTAGTTGAAATAGATTCATATTACGTTCAATTGTTTGTACTTGTACAAATAATAAAATTTTTATCATAGAGAAAAAAACACAGTAAGGATAGATGTATCTATAGATAATTTTGTCTTTTTCTGATTCTACGCCGACGATGTAATTTTACGAGTATAAAGAAAAAAGTAGAATATCATAGAAAAAGTACTTGAGATATAGAGGCCGTTGTGGCGCAGCGGCAAAAGGTGTGACCGTAGGCCATGGTTGTTGTAAGTTCGATCCTCACTCGAGGAAGTGAGATATGTCTGCTGTATCCCGCACACAGCAGGATAGGCAGAGGAAACCTAGTGTTGAGACACTCCGTTCCCCACTTCTGCCGAATTCTGGAGACATTGCGTGTTGAGTGGCAGAACTCAACGCCGCTCTTAAAAATAAATGTTTTCATTGTAAGAAACAGTAAATTTTTACCTTAATTAAAATACTGTACCTAATATTAAACTTATGATAGGTATGATATAAATATTAATATAATAACACAAAATGAAATTTACCCATTTGTTATATTTAATAGATTCCCCTACATAAAATACACAATACATAAATCTAAAGTAAAGAAAACATGAGGCGACATAAATATTAACATTAACGCCTATCAATTTACGTGGAAAGCTTTAAGGAAAGCTAATGTGTTAAAGTATTTACTGACATATTTGTGTACTTTGTAAGGTTCTTCCCCCCGAGCTTGCTTTTAATCCTTCCTTTAAGTCAAAAAATGATAAAATATGACGGTAGGCAAAAAAAAAATACCCTATTTATTCGATTAATTGATAAAAATAATTAATCACAATTACTGCATTATCATTTCATAGATAAAGTCTGGTGAACGCCTTTCGAAGTTATGGCCAACTGAAAGAAAGAGAGGATTTCGATAACAAATATAATATAATATAATATTCACACATTATTTTTATATCTATTAATAGCTATGATATATATTAAAAAAATATATGCGTAGCTATTTATTACCATAGAAATCTAGGAATACGACAAGACATGCGCCAGCGCACCCAGCCAAGGCTTCCACAACTTTAGTATATTTGTTAAAATCCACATAAAGTATATTATTATCACCTTCACGCTGTATCCCGCACACATCAGGGTGGGTCAGAGGGAACTAGTGTTACATGTCAAGGTAGATTATACATGTATAAAGGGAAAAATCTGAAAAATAACAATTAATAATTACTATTGGATAACTTTTTTAATTTTATGGACAACTTTTATATAAAATTACCGCGGCGGCCTTCTCCATCGTTGCTTAACTTTGAGGCCACCTGGAGGCTAAATTTAAATAGCGAAAATCATCTTATATATGACGAAAGGGAAATCTCCGGGACATGATGATCTCAGCATTGAGCATGTTTTTTGTTCTAAGCAAATACTACTTAGTTATACGTAGAGCATAGATTATTTAGAAATAAGAAATTGTAACGTATTCAAGTGATATGAAAGTCAAATATTGCAATTTAATGCCCTAAATCGATTTCCCATCGTATTTTAGCAGTGAAGGTAAAATATTATAAAAATTTGATATATTATAAAAAAATACAGCACTGTGTTGCTGTGTGGTGAATGTGAATATGAACGTGGTGTGCATTAGAATAGCACCACTCCCACACTTCCCATGGAGATCGTACGAGGTGGTCGAAGAATAAATTCCAGGAGATGGGCAGCAGCGTCTTCCTGTGTAACATAGTATCTACTGCGGTGATCAACACTTAGGGCCAAGCGTGGTGACTATGGCAATAACCCCTCCTATGAAAGGCATAAATATACCCCGGCCCCCAGTCCCCGGTGGCTCCGCTATTCCTGGCTACGATAGCGGCCATGGTCCTGGCGGGGAAGGGGGTGCTAAGAATCTCTGATAGAGATTCGGCTGTCGAAAATCAAAATGACTTGAATGCTGCTGTGCTGCAGCACAGCAGGCACGTTAAATATCAATATTAAGCTGAAACGGTCACGCTTAATGAAGTGTACACTCCGACCTAAACCTGTTCAAATCCAGGGTTCCGAGAACTTTCAGCTAGAGCCGCAAAATCATGTCGCTGACCTAGAATTATGCACGTCTGTGACGAGGGTGGTACCCTCGTGTTGATGTCGGTCCCCTTCAATCGTCCACGAGTTAGGGTCCAAGTTCTTTAAGACCCCCTCCAGTATTAAAACTCGGGAACTCTCTGAACATATCCTTGGTCTTATGAGGGAAAGGTGTGAACTGTGTATTCAGCCCCCGTCTTCAATGTTTAAGGTAGCATTACAGGCAGCTCAATAAACAGATATTTTGTAGCAGACGACGTGATCTACGTGCTTATATTGCAAGGCGCTCTAAGAAAATAAGCGAACGGAACCAAGGCTCTAAAGTATTGGGGCCTTGCGAGATCTCCTTAAGCCAGACTTAAAATCTAACAAAAAAAAACTTAAAGATATTGGCCACTCTCTTTACAGGTCGGCAACTTAAACGAAAGCAGGAGCGACTGTCTTCGTCAGCAATGCTCTCTGTCGAAGTAGACTTAGCCCTTTTTATTATTATTATTATTCTCTATTCCTATGAAGTAATAATGTTTATCTTTTTAATCATTATAAGTTATTAGATTTTTGTAATTTTTATAATTAATTTTTTGACTACATATTGTCTTGTAAAATGTGTAAAAGCTCTGAGTTATATGAAGATGTGATGAAATTAATTAATTTATTACACATTTAAAACTTACTAACCAGCCAACTTCATTGAAATAACATCACAGAGTCATAAATAAATTTTATTGTTCTCTAATACAGTTAATTAGATTATAAATAGTATAGAAAAACTACATAATTCACTTAGTTTATTACAAAAATATATTAATAATACATATTAACACGTGTTTTTCTATTTATATGTATATATTTATATATTTGTAACATGGGGAAAGTACCGTACAAACGAAATGAACATATAAAGGTTGGATAAGTAACTCTGAACGCAGTCTATTGAATAAGGAATAAATAAGCGTTTCACATTGTATTTATGTAAAATACTTTTGTTCATAATGTACGCTTCAACTATGTACACGTGTAAAGCGATATTTGTCTTGAATATTTTTTTAATTGTACGCGGCCACCCTGTGAATGGTAAGTTTTTATTTGGTTTTTTGTAGATGTCTTTCAATTTTAATATCTTTTTATAAAGTTCATGCTGTGAACATAGCAGAGAAGGCAGAGGGAACATCGGATCCTGGTATTAAGATATTAATCGTAACATAAATTAATATAAATCGAAAAATTTTAAGTATTATATTAGAGGCGTTGAGTTCCGTAACTTAACACGCAATGCCCCCAGAATTCGGCGGTTAGTGGCGAACTAAGAAGAAATGTAACACTAAATTCCCAGACGCCCTCTACCTACCCTGCTAAAAAATCTAATATTTTTATTATTATTGTTTTTATATATTATTTACCTATGTAGAGCTAAATATGTGCAAATCTTTTATAGACAAACACAAATCCTATACGTTGTACACAAGAGAGGATTGGGGTGCTGCCCCATCAACGGACGTCGAACCCATTAAGACCCCAGTGCCATACGTTATAATTCACCACACCTACATCCCAGGTGCATGCAATACTACTGCAGAATGTAAAGCTAGTATGAGATCCATGCAGAACTATCATATCAGCTTGGACTGGGGTGATATAGGATATCAGTGAGTTGTTCATTTATTTTTGAAAAAGGTTATAAAAATAAAGGTAATTTGTGACGCACACCGTGTGACTGTAGGCGCAACAGGTTGTGGATTTGATTCCCACTCAAGTAAATTACAGAGAAAGAATTCGGTTGAGTGTATGTGCCACTGATTTATTTTGCGCAGCGGGACGCTGATAAAAATAAAGCTGAAAAATAATTGTGGCCCTTATATAAATATTCATTCAGATTTCGGAAATATATAAATGAAATTTTTATATGACACATTTATAAGATTCTTGACCTTATCAATAAGTACATAAGGTACGCACATCAGGAACATTTTCATTGTTTAAAGAAAGATAACGAGATATAAATAATGATTTTATGTGACTATCACAAACAACAAAAGAAAAAAGAGCAAGAGGCACGGACTACCAACGTCCGTGTCCGTTCGTTTTTTTATTAGAGAGCGAAATTAAATGCTTTAAAATAGTATTATATGTATATAGTGTTTTTTTATTTTATAAGTATATATATATACAAGTAACTATGTTGTAAAATATTTAAGGCGCTTATTAAATATTACATTTAATAACATTTTGTATTTGAAAATAACCTATGTAATTTCTAATACCTCTAAGAAAATGTGTACAAAGTTACATACTAATCGATTGAGTAGTTTTGGCGTGAAGGCGTAACAAACAACCTAACATTCACATTTATAATATTAGTAGTGTTAATTACATATAAATAACACAACAATTTTCTTATAGTTTCTGCGTGGGAAGCGAAGGCGGAGTTTACGAGGGCAGAGGCTGGCGCACGGTCGGCATACACGCCGGTCCCGCGAACAAAGTCAGCATAGGAATATGCCTTATTGGAGATTGGAGGGGTAATTTTAATTAATTATTCGTCATATGTAGAATTATATTATATTAAAAATGATTTAGAAATGGCGGATACGGATATTTGTAATATAGGCTTTATAAAGTGTAACATTTAATTAGAAAATCTCTTGATTACATTTTTATATAATATAATTAATATATTTCTATACATGTGTAACTTTGAGACCAGTCGCGGGATAGGGGTACTCATGTGTCCACCCACAACCTGTTGCATTTGCAGTAAATGCGACAGGTTGTGGGTTCGATTCCCACTCGATAAGAATTTATAGTTCATATTTTTATTTCTTCGTTTTGATGTCTGGTGCAGAGGCAAACGTCTCCAGAGTTCCAGAGTAGTGGAGTGCAGTCTAACACTAGGTTCTTAAGTTGACTACACTTGGTCTCTGCCTGCACTGCTTCTGCTGCTATTGCTTTGTACAGGATACAGCTTAAAGCTGAAAAAAAATGTGTAACGTAACTAGAACGAATTATTCTTGTTATTTTCAGTTGAAGAGCCACCACCCAAAATGCTGCAAGCGACTAAAGCTCTCATCGCGGACGGCGTACGTAAAGGCGTTCTTAGTTCCGATTATAAAGTAAAGGGACACAGCCAGGTCATGGCCACGGAGTGTCCCGGCACTGCGTTAATGAACATTATTTCCAATTGGGATCATTTTTCACCAGGCTCATTTACAAAAGCATGAAAAAGTATATAAAAATTTAATGAAAATATGATATGAAGATGAAAAATTTTGTAAATATGTATATACAATTAATATTAATTTATTATACAATAAAGCTCCTAAAAAATATTTTAAATAATTTGATTTTGTGAAGTGTGTTACCGTTATAGCAGTGACGATGTATTATTTCATGCAACGTTCTGTTTTCACGTGATTGCTATTTTTATTTTGCTTATTTCCTTCAGCGGATTATATTGAATTGTGATGATGAGTTAGAGGCCGTCGTGGCGCAGGGGCATAAGGATTTGAATTTTTCATTTCTTCGCTCTGGCACCATGCCAAATCCCGGCGTTGAGTTCCGCCACTCAACACGCAGAGTTTGAAAAAATCGGCGGCGCTTGGGGAACTGTGTGCTGTGGCACTAGGTGCCCTAGGCTTACCAATGCGGAATTCAACGTGAAGCTGATTCAATTTATTTTTTAATTAATAGAGGTATAAAACAGAGATATAATATGAAAGAAAAATTACATTCTATATACATATATTTATATGAGCCACTCTGTGTAATAAGTAAATTGTAACAATGACATTGATGAAAGCAAATGTTGATTTTCTTGCGGACTCTTCTTATATGAACTGCCTTCGGAATAGGTGCGCTGGTAGCTTTATGTTAATTTGACGACCCAAAAGTTCTAGAAAAACTGTATTTAAATAATAAATATTTTGAATTTAAATAAGCTAAATATATTAATAAATCTTAAATAAAATAAAGTATAAATTATCCTGTCGTTTCCTAGCCATGACGTAAACACTATATTTCAATAACATTAACACATTTTATAAATATTCAGTATTACATTTAAAATTCTAAATAAAATGTCGCTGTTACATTACTAATAAGCAATAGACTAAATATATATTATAAAACTAGTTTATTACTATAATCTTCCGAATTCCTTTTTTATAAGTTTCACGCTGTATCCCGCATATAGCGGGGTAGGCAGAGGGAATCGAGTGCTAAAACACTCCGTTTCCCACCTTTCGAGGCATTGCGTGCTGAGTGGCGAAACTCATCACCGGGCTTTTACCTTGGTGCCAGAGGTGAGAAATTAAAATAATAAAAAATAATAATTCATTCCCCCGAATGAGGATCGAACCCATCATCACGTTATCGTTATCACACCTTGTGACCAACGGCCTCAAATTCCTTTTTATCTGCATCACATTATTCATATAAGAGAATATGAAAAAAAAAAACTTGTAAAAATACAAATATTTTCCTCGTGTTGTGTTTAAGTTAGTAAAATATTTGCTATTTATTGTTTCACATATTAACTTCAAATATTAGATAAGGCGCCCTCTTCCCTCTGATTAGATAACATAACAATTTGTGTATATGTGACTCATGTTATGAATAAAGTTTCGTTACGTATTTATCAAAAACAAACCGATCAAGTGCGAGTTAGATTCGTTCTAGGAGGGTTCCGTATCAATTTCAGGATTAATATAGGTCTACGGAAAGTACAATTTATAATAATTGACACACAAATGAACTACAATTATAAGTTGTTAATAGTTTTTATCCGTACTATAAATAAAAATTTCCATTTCTCGGATTTTTTTCCTTCATTTGTTCTTCAAGTTCTCACTTCTTGCCAAATTTCTTAACTGTAGTACTACGGGAAATACTCTATATGTTTTGTTTACGCGGCGAATAAAGTTGAAACATATTAGCGGGCTTACGATTATGAATGATGATAAAAATATAATCCGACTTAAAGGGCGGCAACGCACGTGTAGTTCCTGGTGATGAAGGGGTCGTAGATCGATAATCACTTACCATCTGGTGAACCCGTACACTCGTATGCCTTGTCCTTCCCTTAAAAAACCGACTTTTTCCTGCTATAGCGATGGCGACGATAACGCTATTAAAAGACTGACCCGGGAAGCAATAGGAACAAAGGCTACATGTATTGTAGAGGCAATAAAAGACAGAAATTAACCCATGACAGAATGAAGGTCATGACCTCCACCACGGCGGTAATGCTATCCACGTTCAAATTTCCTCAACCGTGAAATAAACTTAAAGTATTTAGCTTAAATTTTAAAAATCTAGATTTTGCGTAAAATATAACTATTAAATATTTTGAGTAATCTATTTAGCAGCAAAAATGATGCTTACTCTATACACCTTTTCAGCGCTCTTTCAGGACTATAACAGATGTGAATATTTGATAATAATTTCAGCTTGATATTTTCATGCAAACTTGAAATAATTATCTTTGGCACACAGACAGACAACAATAAAGTCATCCTATAAAGATTCAGTTTTTTTCTTTTGAGATACGGAATCCTAAAAAGCGTTGAGCTAAAAAGAAAAAAGATAGATCTAAAGACGGAATTTTGTGGCAATTTTTTTTTGTTATTTTTTTGTAGTGGACCAAGAGAACTACCGTCGTACAATGAAAAACTTTAAACCGATATAACAAAAGTAAAGAATATAGTGTTACTAGGTTTAACCGGGACCGGATTAATACCACACCCGGCATTCAAAACCGGCGTGAAGTAGTGGCTCTTGCCACTACGTTTTGCATTAGGTAATGCCGGGCCCCGGTGCCCTTCATCTCCACCTTAAAGGCTGGCAACGCATCTGTAGCTCCTCTGGTGTCGCACGGGCGGCGTGGGCGGCGGTGATCACTTACCATCAGGTGACCCGAACGCTCGTTTGCCTTGTCCTCTCCCATAAAAAATAAGCCTCTTCTGGAAATGACCCGCTTGAGAGATATTTTCCCTAATAAATAGCAACAAAATTAATTTATTTTTAAATTATTTCCAGTTTTATGTAAACAAAATAAAATATTTCTTTATATTAAACGTGATTTATGTGGCGATTAATAGATACATAAATACTATTGTATATTTCAATGCTTCAGTTAAACGTATACGACAATTACTACAGTAATGACAATTTAAATACGTGTTTATAACATATTACGATTACGATAAAATGTATGGAAATAAAGGTGGAAGTACAACGGAAGGTTTTTGTATGAATTACGCAAGATATATTTGTGTGAACTCAATTTATAAATAAATTTCATCTTTGAAATAAATTTAAAATAAACGCTCTTATCAATAACAAGCCTTAAATTAAATAACAATCATTTGATTAAGACAGTGTTAAGTTTTAATTAGCTTTTACCCGCGTCTCCGCTTGCTTGGTTCAATGAAATGAGTAAGAGTTGTGTCTCTCTTCTCAGAGCCTGAGAGCTCTGACGCTACTACTTCCGTCAGGATATCCAATACAAAAATATTTTTTGAAACTCAGCGCATTTAACCAAATAAACTCTTTCACCTTATAATATTAGTATAGACTCATAATATTAGTATATATTCAGTAAAGTATAATGAACTATCATAATTAATTTGCTATATTTATTTTAAGGACACCTATTAGAAGAATACGGACATGATTTTTTTTTTGAACCAAAAGAACCGCTCAGATTTATTGTACTTATTGGTAAAGATAAAGTTAAAATAATTAGATATCTACAGTACATAAATCACAAGTAAAAATAGTTATTATAATAAAAAAAAAACAAATAAACATATGTATTAAAATTACATTTAAATATCAAATTAAGGTAAGAAATGTGATAATATAATAAAATTGAACTAAATATTTTTGCAAAATATTTACCTAAACTTAAGTTTATAAAACGCTGTGTCCTAGATTCGTATTTACAGTTCGTTCTACAATCTGACATCGATCTTGAGATGCAATTTCCATTCACTGATTTGAATGATAACGCCAACCCAAAATCAATCTCAAACTTGAGTGCCGTTTATAAATACGGACCGTAGACTTAAATTTATTATTATTTAAATAAGTAGAGCATAGCAAAAAGTAAATATAAAAATGTAACATTAGATAATAAATGACTTGTTGTAACATTTTATCAGTCATCGTTAAATAAATCATTTTATTTCAATTCTAACGTTAGCGTACAATTTTCACGTTTTTTTTTTTTAATTCACGTCGACCGCGGGGACTAACCTCGCCACCAGATGACTATATACATATACTATATAACTTATTCCGTATAATACTATCGCTATTGCCAAAGTATGAGCTGGCTGTGTTAAATTTATATTAAAAAAATAGTTTGTTTTTATATGGTGTGGTGTAGAACGGTGTTTTTTTTTTCACATATTTATTCGAAAATCGTCCACTTAGGTATGTATAGATGCAAAATAATTTTGAATTATTAAAATTTTGAACACTTCAAAATGTTTCTTAGCTTTTTATATTTAATATATACAAAATAAATAAATATATTGAATAGTTAAATTTACTGTTTTAAATTACCTTTCTTTTATTATATATGGATTACGTAAGTTTATATTTTTAAAGATAATTTATATTATTGTGTTATCTTTTTAAGATATTTATCATTTTTTACAAACATCAAAAACGTGCGGCTTCGTCAGCTTGAATTATATGAATATTTATTAAATATATTTATAAAATTATTTTCAGTTCAATTTCAAACTTATTGTCTACTCTTTATAATATTCATTCAATTGTAAAATAACCAATTGTTATATTTGAACTAGAACTAGAAAAATGGTAATTACACACACACATTTACTAGATCATTAGTATTAATTGTATACGCTCCGTTTATGTGCTCTAGACACTTTAGACATCTAATATATGTTTTTATATAAAAAAAAGCAAGCGCGAGTCGGGCAAGCCCACGCAGGGTTCCACACAAAAATTCTTGGAGGTCTTGAGCTTTTTCTGAAATTCAAGCTTAGCTTAGTCAGTATCCTTTCATCTGATACCTCACTTGAACTAGCTTTAATACCACATTTTACCCTCCTTTTAAGGCAATTATTATTTAGAATTTAACCACAAATGTATACTTTTTAGTTTTTTTTTACTGAATTAAAATTTCATAATTCTAGGTCAACCGTTAAAAGTACCATATTAACTTTCATTTCCTTTATAATATCGAAATACGCGATTTTCACGCCCATATCTTATATAGTCAAGTAAATGTATTTTAGAAATACGGTTTTTTCTGGAAA
Organism: Heliconius aoede; assembly: GCA_037355905.1. Classification (NCBI taxonomy): domain Eukaryota; kingdom Metazoa; phylum Arthropoda; class Insecta; order Lepidoptera; family Nymphalidae; genus Heliconius; species Heliconius aoede. The sequence continues at coordinate 747,608 of JBAIZZ010000022.1, forward strand.
TCATGGGGCTATAGGTATAGGGTCTATGTGGTTCGAATTTCAATTCGATAACTTCAAGCATTCCTAGGATAAAGGTTCTTGACAGATGGGACAACAAAATCTTCTTATAAGAGTTCCTTTTTTCCTTAAAAGATCCTTAAGAAAAAGAAGAAAATATAATAAATCAGCTTCACGCACGTATACAGCAAGGAAGACAGAGGGAACTTAGTGCTAAGACACTCCGTTCCCCACTTTCCGCCGAATCCTGGAGGCATTGCGCGTTGAGTGGCGCAACTCAACGTCGTGCTTTGCTTTTTGCTTTAACACCAGAAGGAAGAAATAGAAAACAGATTATTAATAAATATTTCCTTTCCTCGAGTGGAGATTGAACCCACTACTAGTCGCGTTAACAGGCACACTGGCTTCAACATTGAGTTGTTTTATATTATTTTACTGGAGTCCTACAAAAAAAAATACTAATATATATTTAAATGTAGTCACTCGATTAGAATTCAAATTAGCACATACGTTAACCAAATACATTAATTTCACGATTAACTAAAACCTAAAAGATGATTATTTATATTTATTATAGTTAAATATTTTGTTTGTGCTTGGTCCACTTCATTTATATGAATATTTATTTAATATATTTATAAAACTATTTTCAATTTTTAATAGTAAAAAATATAAACCTCGGATTCGGATTATTTTAATTATTTAATTAAAATAATCCGAAAAAGCATAGTAAGTAAGCACACGTGAGTGAAATAAAATTATTTAACTTAAATAAGAACTAAAATTATTAAACTTTATACTTATTTAAAAATATAGTAGTTACAGTATAAAGATCTAATAATTTTGATTGTTATTACAGTAATACACATATACTCAAGCACTTCACTATACTTATTATAAGTGCAAATAAATCTCTGAGGCTAATAGAGATAAATAAATACGTCACAATTTATAGATAAACCAATATTATGAAGTGAAGATAAGTCTGTAAAACAAAACGAATGAAAATTTATGAAACATGTTTTACAAATAAACAAAGAAAATATATATCTAGTTCATTGTGTTGATAATTTTGCAGATAGTGACGAAAAAAGAGATAAATCTCATTTGCAATGTGGTTTTTGATGACTGGCGCTGTGCTTCTTCAAGCGATGACTGTTGTGATAGGAGCACCGAAACTGATTTGCCGTAAGTTATTTTATTTTACATCGTTAGTTCTAAAACCGGCGTGAAGTAGTGGCCCTTGCCCCTGCGTTTCGCATTAGGTAATGCCGGGCCCCGGTGCCCTTCATCTCCACCTTAAAGGCTGGCAACGCACCTGTGGCTCCTCTGGTGTTGCATGGGGTCGTGGGCGGCGCTGATCACTTACCATCAGGTGACCCGAACGCTCGTTTGCCTTGTCCTCTCCCATAAAAAAAAAAAATCAGCTTCACGCTTTATCCCGCACGCAGCAGAGTATTAATATTTTCATTTCTTCACTCTGGTAAAGCGAAGCACTGATTTATTAACATTCTTAACAAGCAATGCCTTCAGAATTCAACGGGAAACGGAGTGTCTAAACACTAGGATTTCTTTGCCTACCTTTCTAGGTGACCCTAAAAAAAATAACAAAAACTAAATTGAAAAAAAAAAAATAACTTTTTCAGAAGAATTAGACGGAAACGAAGTACCCTCATATAACTTCCCATATGTCCCTCGTTCCCAGTGGCATGCACGATTACCTAAGTATAGGGAACCCTTATCTATACCTGTTCCCTATGTCGTCATACATCATTCTTATTCACCTCCCGCCTGCTACGACACTATGAGTTGCCAACAGGCCATGAGAAGTATGCAGAATTTTCACATGGATGAAAGAAAATGGGCGGATATTGGATATAAGTGAGTTAAATTTATGAACTTCTTTGCAGCTTCACGTTGTTTCACATATGCAATAGGCAGAGAGAACCTCATGTTGAGTTGCCACTCTACCCATTGGGTGTTGAGTGGCCACTCAACGCTGCGGTCTGCCTTGTTACCAGGGCGAAAAGTTTAAAATATCAATTGATTTCCCCGAGTGAAAATCGAACCCACAACCTATCGCGTTTACAGTCACACGTTTATACCTTTGCGCCAAGACTGGCCTCAGATTAACACAGTATTTTGTCTGATTCGAAAAAAGATATAAAAATCTCTTTTTATCTATAAAATTTTAACCACGGATAAGATAAATATGTTTTATATGTAAATAAATAAATAGGTGTAATGGCTTAATGGCACTAACTCGACGTTGTGGGTTCGATTCCTACTCGAGGAAATGAAATATTTAATATTTTAATTTCTTTGCTCTGGTGTCGAGACTAAGCACGGCATTGAGTGCCGCAATTTAACACGCAATGCCTGTAAAATTAAGCAGACATGGGGAACGGAGTGTCTTAACACGAGGCCCCATCGTCTTGATGTCTTAATAGCTAAATAAATGTATGTAAATAAATGTTAAAACTATACATTGAAAAATTTGTCTCTTAAAAACTTAGCTTTGGCGTGGGTGGAGACGGCAAAGCTTACGAAGGAAGAGGTTGGGACGTGCTGGGCGCCCACTCGTTGCACTTCAACAACTTTAGTATCGGTATTTGCCTTATAGGAGACTGGGTAGGTAAGTTACATTTTTACACTGTAAAGTTTAAACTATATAAGTGCGAGCTTTGATGGCCAATGCTTTCATAGACTTTTTCACTACTCTCTACTCTCTTTTAATAGAGTTTGTTAACACTTAATTTTCATTCTATTTAGATACAGTGCCGCCATTACAACAGTTGAAAACTACACAAGCCTTAATCGCCGCAGGAGTCGACATGGGTTACATAAGGAAAGACTATAAGCTTGTAGGGCACAGGCAGGTTAGAGACACTGAATGTCCTGGTGATGCTCTGTACAGCGAAATCCAAACCTGGCCGCATTATACACCTTATCCATCCTCCTATCTAGACTTAGACAAGGTTTTGGAACTGTTAGGAAATGGTAAATTTTAGAATATGCCAAATTATTACAATAAATTATACTTATTATTACATTTATTTATATATATTTTTCCTATTTAATACAATTTAATTTCGCTCTGGTAAAAAGGCATATCGCGGTGTTGAGTTCCGGCACTCCACACGTAATGTCTCTAGAATTCAGCAAAAAGTGGGACAGAAATGTCTCAATGGGAACCGAGTGTCTTTATACTATAGTTGATAAGTTAAGCAATACAATAAGTATAGAGAAGGAAAAATTGCTTACTTTCAATGTATAATGTGTTTTTCATGTTTGCAATCAACCATAATAAATCAATAAAATTATTTATTGTTACTACCTATAACTATAAATGGTTTTATTATATTTTACCTCACGTACGTAAAATAATATGAAAACTACCAAATACTCTTAATTTTATATATATTATGTACTGGTTAAGATTTAGAAAAATTGTACAATGATTAAGTTATTTAGAAGTTATTTAAAAAGTAGTAGTAGTTTAGTGAGGCACAAGTGTTTGTGTGACACGACTGGTTGTGGGTTCGATCCCACACGAGGAAATGTAATATTTATTCAAATTTCTACCACTAAATACGCAATGCCTTCAGAATTTGACAAAAAAAGGGGAACAGAGTGTCTTAGCACCAGGTTCCCTTTGCCTGGTCTGCTGTGTGCGGTATAAAGCGTGAAGCGTATTTTTTTTTATTTAATAAAAACACAGTGTGCTATAATTGTATAGAAATGATATAGTTCCTTACTATTTTTAAATAGATCTTAAGGCAGTTTTACGAGTAAGAAAATAAATAAAAGATGTCAACGTGCATGTTTATTTTCTTTACTGAGTATACGTACATGTATAACTTTTTTTTAATAAACATGAGTTACAAATACAAATTTCAAGCTATATTGTTCCTAAATTATATAAGTTAAATAAAAAAATATATATGAAAACCCGTTGTCACTTATTTTACCATACCACTTTTTATATAAATTTTAAGTCACCAATATATTATCTACAAGAAAGAGAAAGAGAGAGAGAGAGAGAGAGTATCGAAGCGAAGCGCGACGTTGAGTTCCGCCACTCGACATGCAATGCTTCTAGAATTCAGCGGAGAGTCGGTAGCGGAGTGTTTCAACACTAGGCTCCTTCTGCCTCCACTCCTGCATATGGAAAGTACTTTAAGCTGTAGAGACATAAAATTGTTTATTCAGAGTTCGGGATTTGAATCTGGGACATACAGTCTCTTGCGACGGATAGATGTGATCTTGTGCATATAATCCAGAATCTCCACATTAGTTTTAAAGTGCACTTTAAAAAATAAATGCAAATATACTGTAATAAAAGCAATATTGACTGTCGTTGAAGTGTCGTTAGCCATATATTTATCATTTATTTTCTATTTATTATTGGCTCAAAAAATTTATATCTTGATGGTATTATATTTATATATACTACTATATTACATAAAAGTAGTGAATGTTTATTTACATTTTTCATTTTGCTCGCTCTGCGTTCTATCGCGACATATTGCGGCGTTGAGTTCCGCCACTAAAAACGCAATGAATTCAAAATTCGGCGTGAAATGGGAAACGTGCGCTTTCTGTACCCTGCTGTCTGAAAAATATTATTTAAGATAGTATACAAAACCATGAAAGAGAAAATAAATTTTACCTATTATTATAACTTGAAAAAATCATTCCATATTTCAAATTGTAAAATATGGCTACGCATAAAACCATGCAATTTCTCATTCATTTACACCATACAGTATGATTATTATCCTATGAAGAACTGTTATTATTTATATAAGTCTAAATAAAACACCGTCATATCTGAGGTATTTCCCTTGTGATCTATATGAACAAGTTCTTAATTGTAAATTGATCTCATCCTGAAACGAGGTGATGTAATCGAATTGACCATATTTGACGCTATAAACAATTCGGTTCACCGACCCACTTGGATAATGAATCATTCATTTGTAAATTAGATAGAATCCCCAGATTCTGTTGCCAGGTTTTTTTTTTAATATATTTTACGAATACATTAAAATATAATTTATATGTATAACTAGAGAATTAAACGCGGCTTCGCTCGCTTAAACTTATTTCATACTGCTACCCGAAAAATCAACGGAAACCAAGGAACGGTGTGTCTTAACACTAGATTCCCTTAGCCTATTCTGCTGTATGCGGGATACAGCGTGAAGCAGATTTTTTTTATTAAAAATTATTCTATTTCCTTTATCCTAAAACGTATAAGAATATATGTAATAAACTAAATTACTTGCATATTGGTGATTGCTTAAGTCAAACATAACAAACAAACTTACATTCATAATATTTATATTTTTTCTAAAATTATGATTATAGCTTATGTTATTTTGGCACACCCGTTTTCCAATATCCGCCTAATTATAATAATGGTGTCAATAGCATATTTATAGTATCTGAGTCACTTCTACATATATAGATACATCGGACAGTTTTTGGAAATAAGGGTTATTAAATTCATGCTTAACACGCTATGTCTCGAAAGTTTGACGAAAAGTGGGGAAAGAAGTGGCCTTATACTATGATGCTTATATGCGGGATAGAGCGTGAAGCTAAAAAAGATAGAAAAGAAAAATATATAGAGAACAAACACGGCATAAAGAAAATGAAAAAAATATAATTGTTCTAAAGAATAAGCTATAATGTGACTCTATGTCGATCGCTGAATTGACTTTTATTATATTTGTGAAATAAATTTTATAGTCTTTTATACATTTTTTTTCAGCTTAGGGTAGGTAGAGGGAAACTAATGCTAAGACCTTTTTTAAACAAACAAACTCTACCGCTTTAATATTAATAATGGAGAATTCAGAACGCATCGCGTGTTGAGTGGCGGAATTCAACGTCGCACTCTGCCTCTACATTAGACCAAAGAAATAAACTTTTAAATATTTCTCTTGTCAAATGGGAAGCGAACCCACCACCTGTCGCGTTTAGTTACACTGTTGTTTGTAATAAGCAAAAAAGTCATAGGAAACCGGTTTCACTACAGTAAATCTTATAAATATAAACAATTACATACACGAGTATAAAAACGATATAAAGTCAAGACCTCTAATAAGTCCTTAACACAGATTTCTATTTAAGTGACGGTCACAGGTTCTTTCCCGTTTTAATTAACAGAACTTATAGGAAAATATTTATTAGAAATAGATATCTTTGTTGTTACTTTTGTTTATATAATTAGGCATTTATGCGTGGTCAAATATTTCAGATACTACGATTACATCTAAAATGGAATATACATTAGAATAAAAAAAAATTGTCTTTCTTTAGACTTAGATACCTATTACGATAGTAAACTATATTAAAATATAAAAAACGGACAAAAATATATCTTCGAATTTAGCCACTCACGTCTTACTTTGTAACGAAAAACTTAGAACGAAATGCCTAAATACTATGTTTTTGTCTACCTCGTTTAAATGTGAATAATAAAATCTCAAGATTTATATAGATGCAGATTTTGTTATTATTTAATATTTCTTGTCAGCTTCACGCTGTATCCCGCATAGAGCAGGGTAGACAGTAGGAATCTGCCAACACACCCCGTTCCCCACTCACGCCGCTAAATTTTCGATGATTGCATATTGAGTAGCAGAACTCAACGCCATGCTTGTACATTGACACTACTCATATGGTTTACTCTTTTTTTGTATTATATGAAGGCTACATTCCTCAGGAGTACTATATGCTATGTAACATTACGGTGTAAGTCTTATAGTTAGCCTTAGATGGTGAAATGGCAATAATAATAAACGCTTTATGCGCGTGCGCTGCAAAAATAGTTAAAATATATGTCCGCAAGCCTAGCTTCGACTCGCGCACGTGCGCCCTTGACGCTGATGACATTCTCTATTCTTCTGATTGAATGTATCAATCTGTTGACAACCGCAGCATAGTAGAAGTATTATAGGTGGCATGCGGATGAAGCCACGAGCGGGCCGCTAGCTTTAATATAATACTTAAATATACCAACAACTAATATAATCCAGCTAGCTGTAAATAAAATAAACGGTTCAATGGAAACTCTTTAATGACGAGATGATTTCACAAAAATAATTGTTTATACAAATCGCTATAGCAAAAACATATATGTAATTACATTCTTATAATATCGCGCGTGTTCACTCTACACGAAGAATGAATCTCACATGAAGGTGAAAATACTTACTAACACATTAAAAACACATTAAAATCGGTTTGACCAAAATAAGCCGTAAAATTTGTATATCAAAAGTTATTTTATATATCTCCCCTTATCTCTGCTTTTTCTCTTTATAAGTGGTATCTCGGTTATAAACGGAGAATACAGAGGGAACCTAGTTTTAAGATACTTTATTCTCCACTTTCTGGAGTCAGTTAAATATTTCATTTCCTCGAGCGAGAATCGAACTCACGATTATTGTGTGTTTATATATTTTAGTAAGATGTAAATAAAGTAAATTTATTTTTATAAAACAAGCTATCTATCACTGACTTAACAATGTTACAGGATAAAAGGAAATGATAAAAACAAGGAAGTCCATGTAAATAAATCTATATTATCCGGTCTCGAATAATAAGGGAAAAAACACAATAAGGTAAATAAATGTTAATAATTATCTTCACGCTGTATTCTATACACAGCATGGTGGACAGGGGAAACCTAGTGTTAAGACACTCAGTTCCCCACTTTCTGGCACATTCAGCGGAGGCATTGCGTGCTGAGTGGCAGAACTCAACGCAGCGCTTTGCCTCACCAGAGCGAAGAAATGAAAATGTAAATTTAAATAAATATTTCACTTCCTCGATTGTAGATCGAACCCACAACCGTCACATTACAGTCACACCCTTGTGCCGCTGCGCCACGACGTTCTCTGTCTATCTACCTACTTCGTTCAATTTTACGATATAAACCTTTGCTTTATTACATGCGAAAATAATATCCGGATTTTCCTGTTTATACATTATTAAAAGGAACGCGCTGAAGTGCCTACTTCAAAAATTATCAGAAACATATTTTCGTTGAAGATATCCATATTACTTATACAAAATTATAAAGAAAATATTCACATGGGTTTTTACTTTTATCGACGAAATATGAGTATTCCTATTTCATCGATAAAAGTAGTGTGTGTAAAATAGTGTGTACACACTACCTACATATGGAATACCTAATATAAAATAACTTTTGATATTTTAAAACAGTTTTTTTTTTATTTGCAATGAGTTTTTGCACATTGTTATGACGTGGTTGTAATATTTAAAATACTTAATAAGAAACTGATAATTATCACTGTAACATTTTTAATAACATTAAAATTTTAATTTACATTTCAAAAATAATATAAAATTTTAATGCAAACACAATATTCGTTCTACGTACTATGCACATCCAACTTTAGTAAATATTCATTTTTATTTTTTATACTTAAATAACAAATGGGTTTTATTAAAAATGTACATGACATACAAACATTTATATGAAAAAAACCATTAGATATAGTATGTATAGGTCTTATTTATTATATAAGAAAAACTCTTTGACTTCGACACCAGCGTGTTCAAAACACATTTCGGTAAAGCTTCGCTCGTGGACGTAGGCCTGGTGGTTACTGGTAAATGTTAATAATTACTTAAGCGTATATAAACATCACAAATATTTGGAATAAAATATTAAAGCACAGACAATAAAAGCCCTAATTAATAGTAATTACATCGTCGGCTCAGTTTAAACCGTTGTCCTGATAAAAGTTTAAGCTCTAGAAACAAAAAACATAACTTATCAGAAGCTTTTTTCAATTTTGAAAATTGATTCCTATTCTCTATCATATGAAATAAAATAAGGATTAATTACGTGTTCTTTCTAACACTCACGAATGGTATAAAAATATATGGAATAATTTGGATCCATATATAGCGGGTTCAAACTCTAAGCTGACGACATACAAAATATCTATAATACAAATTTAATAAGAGAATATAATAGCAGCCACTTATAAGCATTAAAATATATAAATAAATATATTCTTGTATAAACATTATCAACATGCTTAAGAATCTAATCATATTTTCCATTTTTGTCTAAATTAATTCAGTACTGTAACAAAAGCAAATCCGCCGTCAACAAATAGTAATAAAGTAGTAAATATTATAATATTTTACATAAGAATTGTTCACATATATATAAATAGAAACTAAATGTCGTGAAATTCTTTGAATACGTAAACAGTACCTATAGGTACGTATTTAATATATAAATCTGATATTAATTATTTAATAAATGGTAATTCTTGAAAGTAACTGTAAGTATTTATTAATAGAAGCTATATATAACATAGGAAAGTATTCTTTATTAGAGTTCCGTACACAAAGAAGTAAAACAGACAATTGCTATATATATACAGCACTCCGGTGTCCATCCGTCTGTCTGTCTTTCTGTTCGTCTGTCACCGCCTGTCTTTATATGTAGACTCATAAACCGTGATAGTTGGTTAAAATGTTCATTGATAATATATTTCTGTTGCTGCTATAGCAATGTAAAAAGAATTGTTTGAATTTTTGTCATTTTTATAAATAATGATTCAGAACCCTTCGAGCGCGAGTCCGACTCGCACTTCGCCGTTTATCGTTTGTTATCAATGTGAAACAAATTCAAAATTTTACTTATTGGAAGACAACGCTGTAAGAAATCCCAAAGGAATTTATTTTTGTCATTATTAAATGTTGATTAATGACTATTAAGTCATAGTGTTATGAAATGACTATTAAGTCATAGTGTTACAACATAGATTTGTGTTAATACAATAAAGAGTGGACATATGTCATACAAAAATAAAAATTAACTTCTATAATAACAAGTGATAATTTTACAATTAAAGATGAGTTTTTAAATATTTTCATATGAAATATTTATTTCTAATATGATCATAAATTTATTCATATTTTAAACGTACATTTTTCGATATAGGAATATTTAATATTTGTCAAACAACATTCATTATTTAAATGTGTATATTATAAGGAATAGGTAAATATAATTATATAGGGTTTTTTTTTTGTATTGATACAAGGCACAAGGGGGGAAACGATATGAGTATATCGATATATTATAAAAGGATAACAAAAAGGGAAACAAAAATATGAAAAACTTTAATAGTGTGCGTCTGTGTAAACAAAATTTGACATACGTATATATATATTTGAACAAAAAATATATTTTCGTCACCCATATATTAGACAAAGTATATATAAATATATTTGTATAATTATATGTATTATAATTTTTTATCCTATAATGCTGTATAATATTTTTAATTAAGTACATTAAAATGAATGGTGAAAATAAGAACGTGCTCAGGTGGCTTGGGCACGTCGAACGAATGATGAAAGATGATGAGTGATGAAAGATTTATGACGTAAAAGTGAACGGTAAGAGAGATAGGGGATAGATAGGGGAAGACCTCGGTTGACCTTTGAAGACACAGTATCAAGGATACTGAAGGAAGGTCACGTAAAGAGCAGAGGACCCCCCGGAGGGCACCTATGAAGAAATTGATGAAGTGGACGACGCGAAAGAGGTATGAGGAGGAGAGAGGTATGAAAAGGGAGCATTTGACGCTCCTGGCCTAGAGATACAGAGTGAGATTAGATTAGAGATTCTGTTTGACGAACTGGACTTCGCGAGTTCAATTCTCAAATTTATGGTTGATAATGATGACGATTTAAGGGTAGATTAATATTTGTGAATATTTTTTTTTCTATATCGGTGAACTTGCAAAGTATCTATTTTTATAAAAAGGATACAATATTACAATTGCTTGTATTATAAATTATATGCGAAACGACAATAGTAACAGGAAATTGACACAAGTTTAACTGTACGTTATGTTGAATTGCTGTGAAATATGTAGATTTAATCTGTCTAATCGCTAGTAGTAGTATTTCTACATTATATTAGTTGGTATATATAGTTTTTCATATATAAAATTATAAATCTTATGATAACCTGAGCAGCATAATCGAAATATGATCACAGAAGAAACTATTCCTGTACACTACTTGGGTGCTTGTGTAAAAAAATTAAAATAATTTAAATTTGATTTATATAGAATAAACTGGTTAATTATTAAATTACTAGTTTCAATATAATTATAAATATAAAACTTCACTTTATTTAAGTTTTAATATGAAACATTCGAAGTTATTAATATATCCTATGAATGGAACAGAAGCTACAATTTATTTTATAATAAAAATAATTCTAAACATATTACTGCCTATATCATATATTACATATATGAAATCTATATATATACACATATTCTTTTTTATAAAATATTTATTGAAATTCAAATAGTATTAATTTGTCAAAGGAAGGCATTTGTTTACGACGTTTGAATGGAAAATTAATTTTGTACTAGTTAGTGCAAAACAAACATATAGTCCTTTGACAATGACAATCGTTTAAATATATTTATTACATGTAAATTTATCCACAACGCGCCATTTAAACTAATAAAATTATAATATGAAACTATTTAAGCACGCGGAGACGTTGTCGCGCAGTGGCACAGCACGTAAATCTACATGCGACAATTGTAGATTCAATTAATAAATAGATCAAGGCAATCGGGAGGAATTAATTATTTTCAAATTTTTCCTGTGCGAGGAGATCGAAGAGTCTCAACACTACATTTACTCCGATTTCTTATTTATTTTTTGACGTAAAGCAACAAAACAATTAAGCATTCATTGCACTTAATTTAAAAATATACAGCTACCGTATGTAAATATAATATGATAATTATTATAAAACTTAACGTTGTATCACTTTTCTTTGGCCTTAGTTTTTATTTTTTTAGTTTCAACTGTGTCCGGCGTATAGAGAAGTGAACAAAGGGAACCTAATAAGTGGAGACATTCCGGCCCTCTCTCGCCACTCAATTTTGTTCAAACGTGTTTGGCAGAACTCAACGCCGCGTTCTGCCTTGCCACCGTAGCTCGGGTGGGTATTTATAGCATTTTACATACGTTACTACAGTTTTTTATAAATATAATTTAATATTAAATTATTTTGGCGTGGGAAACGAAATGTCTAACTAGGTTCCCTCTGCCTCCCTGCTACATGCGGGATACAGCGTTAACCTAAAAAAACTTTGTATTTATTTAACATTCATTTTTCTACGAAGAGACGATACATCTACTTTTAATAAGATTAATTAGATGATTCTATTATATTAAAAACATTGATAATTTAAAACTTCATGAAGACTTTCATAACTATAGATGTAACGTATCAAAATATATTTGTACAATTATATATCATTTTTTGTCATTTCCTATTTTATTGCCTCTATATATACGTATAGCGTAGTGGACATTGTTGTTAATATAATAATTAAATAATAATAATATACTTAAATATGACTCTGATACCTGTAATTTATGAATTTAATACTTATTGAAAATTTATTTGTGTAAATGACTATGTATATTCATGAGTAAAAAAAATATTCGACGGAAATATAGAAGCATTATTTTATTAATAATAATTACGAAACATAAATAAAGCAAAAACACATTGATGGCATTACATTATCATTATTTCAATGTACACTACGCCTTATAAAATGTCCAACATACATTACGATATAAACAATATAATATAATATATTATTTGGTTTTACTTAGAAAATCTTTCGAATCGTCTATATCTATAGATATAATGGTAACTAAACCACACAGGAGAAAAATACAGCAATATGCATTTAATTTTCAAATTAAACAGCAATATCGAATAATTATTTCGATATTAATAATATCGAATAATTATTTCCATATTAATAATATCGAATAATTATTTTGATGCTAATAATATCGAATCATTATTTCGATAATTAAGTGGTTATTTTATTTTCTTATACTACACGGTCGTGTGTATAATATTTCAGTTGAATAACAAATGTTTAATAATAATTGGTTATTATTGTTGTTAAAAAATAACAGTTATTAAATTTTATTTAATTTTCCAGCTATTGGACCTTAATGGAGATTGTTTTATTTGCTTCTCTATGATTGAATTATATCATTTATAAATATTAATTTACGATTTGTCTAGTATCTTATTAGAATAGTTCACTATCATGTTACTACATAGTTACATAGGTGCAAGAAAAATTAAACAATATTATTAAAATTAATTTAAACAACAATTATTATTAATATATTATGGAAAATAAAATATTAAAAATAAATAGTAAGTTAGTTATTTTTTTTTATTTCAATACGTCAATATAAGTAATTTCAAGTGCTAATTGAAAAAAGAAATAAAACCTTATTAAAGTTTTTTTTTTACACCAAATTATTATAAGTAACTGTAACAGGTTTATATGTTAAAATATTTATTTGTTCTCTATTAGAGTTTGAACTTGTAAGACTAGATCTCTAGCGAGAGACAGTACTGCAGAGGCGTTGTGACGTTCTGCCATTTCTGAAAATTGAACATATAATTATATTATTAATATATATATATTTATTTTATTTTCATTTCATAGTCAATATAAGTGAATTACATACCTATATGTATCTTAATCGTAATATTTTATATATATATATAAGTATAAGTCACTTATAATTGTGTTGCTACTAGCTAAAATGCAGGCGCTACAATTTTTAAATGTATGTAACATTACATGAAGTAGAATTGTCTAGTCTATACGCACAGTGGTTATGGGTTCAATTTTTTTCTAGGGATTGTTAAATTTAATTTATTAAACAATATTTTTTAACCTATATTCTGTGATACATAGCAGATAGAGGGAACCTACTATTAATGTGGTAAGTTTCTAAGAGCGCAATTGCTATTAATGATCAATATTATATATTTAAATATTGCATAAAGCTTTTTTCATATATACATTATAAATTGTCATTTCTTTATATTTTATCTTGTTTTAAAATTAACAATACACTACAATCAGCTAACCAAAAATACAAGATAAAAACAAAATGGCTACCATTAAAGAACTTGATGATATCAGTGAAGTCCATGGCGTTGGCGAGTATGACGTCACGGTACGTCTCGAGGAGCGCTAGCGCTATGAAAAGCACCATGTGCTCGGAGGCGACGCGGCGCGCCACCCATATCAATTCCCAGGCGGAGAATACCTGGTTATATTTTATTTTAATAATAATTATCTAATTATTTCATTATTGGAGAGAATTTGAGAAATTAATTCTGGACACGGGTGGAAAAAAGATATTTTTAAAATCTTATGAAATATTTTAATCTATGAGCAATAAGAAATGTGTACAAAAGAAGAATCTTGGGATAAAATGCAGAATCATACATAAAATTTTGAAAGGCAATTAAGTAAATCAATTTTATACAATACTATTATGTTTCTTCACTTTCAAAGAAATTACATTTTTAATAATTTTTATATAAATACTTACATCTTGATAGAGAAGCTCCCGCTTAAAATCTAGCAGGAACCAGCGATAGCAGAAGTAGAAGTGCGTGTAATCGCCGTGAGCGTGCATCAACTCGTACAGCTCACAGTCCAGGATTTGTATAAGCGACCTGTTATATATTTAGGAGCCTGTACGATATTTATAGTAAAAAAAAACACCTACTATACTTATAAACAAGCACCGGATTAAAATTATATTTTTTTTGAGAAGTATCGTTAGTTGAGTTAGACTTTTGCTATCAGTTTAAATTCATAACATAATCTCTTATACTTTTTTTAGATTCACGCTGTATCCCGCATATAGCAGCAAAGGCAGAGGGAATCTAGTATTAAGACACTCCACTCTCCACAATTCGGTGAATTCTGAATTCATTGCGTGTTAAGTGTCGGAACTCATCGCCGCGCTTTGTCTCAATAACAAGGGAAGAAATGAAAATATAAAATATTTCATTTCATTTCACAACAGCGTTTACAATCACACGTTTGTGACCCTGCGTCACGACTACTCTCATAACATTTTTTAAAGAAACAAATATTTAATCTACCTTTACTCATTGACATTACCTCATATCGGCAAAATGCGCATCCATAGCCTGTCCCGAGGGGAAGTTGTCCCTTGCCCTCAGCATCAACCT
Source organism: Heliconius aoede (assembly GCA_037355905.1). NCBI lineage: Eukaryota > Metazoa > Arthropoda > Insecta > Lepidoptera > Nymphalidae > Heliconius > Heliconius aoede. Next base: position 762,750 of record JBAIZZ010000022.1, read on the forward strand.
TGAGAACAGCGCGTGTGCGACCGCCTCCTCCTTCACGACGACGAGCAGCGGCGCGACCAGGTCGCACATGCCTTGCATGTATCCCGTCTCCAGGTGTTCCCATACATAGCTGTTGAGTTATATTAAATTTTGAATCTTTATTTAGAAATCTATTTTCTTTTTTTTTTCTGTGTGTACTACTCAACACTCACGTGCACATAATGTTCCTCAACTTGTCGAGGTTTTCGTCCGTGAAGAAGGGATAGTTCCTGTCACACCGTTGCACATCTTTTTCAATTCGATGTAAATTGAGCGCGAAACTCTCCACCAATTCATTCTAGAAGTAAAATATTATTTAAAAAATGATGCACTGCGAAGACAAAAAAACCTATAATCACCGAGTTAATATTAGTTTTTTTTTTTCAATTCTAACCATCTTGTTCTTTTTTTCTAGTATTCTGACATAAACAAAAGTCTTGGTAGCGTCATGTTACCATTCTTGATAAGAGCAACAAACGTCAAGATTTTTAATATTTTTTTTTTTAGCTTCCGCTGTAGGTATTTTTACTACTACTGTAGTATGGATATTGTGGACAACAAAAAAAACTCTTATAATCTTTATATCTTAATTTTATAGATAAGTACGTATATGATTTGAAATTTTCTTCTGGACCATTATTCATATAAAGCTCGGTTTTAACAGTTTTTTTATATGAAGAAAAACATTTAATGATTTTTTAGGCAATTAACATGAGAGTACTTCTAAATCTTTTTGGTACCTGATACAATTACCAAATAATTATTAATCAGCAAAATCAGAGGGTTATCAAAATAAGACATCGATATCTCCATATCCAAATCCACCAAGAAAAGCAATCCCAACTCACAGAGTACACCCCCCCGTTGGAGCTGGCGGGCGACACGCAGGCGGAGCGCGTATCGGGGCGCGCGTCGGGCTCCAGCGTGTCGAAGGACGCGCCCGCCGACACCGACTCCTCGCGCACCACGCCCAGTGGGCTGCGTGAGGGGCTCGCATTGGCTGCTCATGGAAATTTGTGGTCAGAGCGCTTGGACGGCAAACGAAAGGTGCGGGTTCGAATTCCGTTATATTTTAATTTTTATACGTTTCCTAAGAAAATATTTTTCTATCCCTGAAGAATAACATTTTAAAAGATGTAAGATAACAAATAATTATATTATTTCAAACTTAGCAAGCTTTTTCCAGCGGATTCGTCTGTATCTTCGGTCAAAAATTATCACCAAGTGTTGTGAATGACATAACGCATTCTAAAAGGCAATTATGATGCAATCACTCACTACGAAATGTCTCAAGTATTAGGCGGTGTATACATATCGGAGTGTTTTAGCACTTGGTTCCATTTGCTATCACTTTATCACTTTATTTTTTGTAATTTACTAATAAATAAAAAAGACTCACCGGTAGTCCCACCAGACGCGGGTGAACCAGACGGTGCGAGATCCACAGAAGGGTTAGTTACAATAACACTTGTATGCTGACTGTGGGTACTAGGTTCGTTTTCCTCCATTTTTGCGTCATTTCCGTTGAAATTAACATTAGCACTGTCGACACTACAGAGTAACCCTCTGCCGTCACCTTTAGACACTATGCCTTCAGCTAGCCGCTTTATTTCCGCTATACTTTCTCGTCTCATATCGGGATTTTCTACGACACTCTTTATATGAATTTCTTCTTCTAACTCTGACACACTGTCTCGGCTATCCGTAGTGTCTCCGTTGATTTTAAAGTTCTTTGTTTTGTCTTCGGAGTCCATTTCAATGTTGTCCACTTCGTCTATACTGGGTGCTCTTGATAAAATCGGTTTCTCCTTCCTTTGCTCTGTATCACTCGGTTCGGGTGATATGATCGGTGGATTGTCAGATATTACGCTACAATCGTCTTCGAATACCTAGAGGAATTTAGTTACGTTTTAAGCATTTAAATTTGTCTTTTTTTTATTTTTTTTTTTTTTTGTAGAGACATACTTTTGTTCTAGATTTATGTTATAATAAATAATTAAAAGCTGTAAAAATGTCAAATCTCAGATTCTGATTAAGAATAATTTTCACAGAGGACCCTAATAATGTCCATTTATTAGATATTTCTTAAAACAATATTGTCTATCAAATCACTGGAACATCTAAACTTGTTCTACATTTAATTAAGTTCCGAAATACATATCTAAAAAAATTTGAAATTAAATTAATCCTCAAAGTTCTAGGTAATAGAATCTAGTAGCTAAAGACTAAATCTCAGCGTTGAGTCCCGCCACACAACACGCAATGCCACAAAAATTAAGCGGTGCTTGGAGAACGGAGTGTCGTAACACTAGAGTATCTCTGCCTATCCTGCTATATACAGGATACAGCGTGGGACTGTATATACAGACTAAATCTACCTAAATCTGTTAGGTATAAGCAACAACCTCTGGTTCCACAACTTGAGATTTCTTCCCAGATGCTTCAGTTAGCCTCGCAATGGACGCCGCCGTGGCTTCTCTATCCCTTTGTCGTACGATAGCCTCTACGCATAACCACTCGGACATAGTGGTCTCGTATTGCCGACGATATGTAATGTCTTGCTCTATTCGCTCTTCTGCTGTTGAGCCGAATCTGTTGAATGATAAATAGATGAAATATGAGACAGATTATTAATTAAATATTTTATAATTATTAACCATTTTTTTAACTATTTCATTAAAAATAATTATAAGCACAAACGTGATAAAAAATTTCACCTATAATTTTGAACGCTAATTAAAATATTTCAGCTACATATAAAATAATAACTGTAAATAGACTTAAACATACTCATAATATCCCAAAAGGAATGGCCATACTTCTTTTCTAATATCATGCTGTACGCCTCCATAGTAAACTATTCTGTACACCTCGTCCTGGTCGTTGATCACACCACGGTTGTCCATCATGGACCGCCATAGTTCCTGTGTCAGGCCGGATTCTGCGCCTTCTGTTATGTATTAGAGTATATATTTTTTAATGTAGTGAAATACTAATCAAACTCTACTTTTAACTTGGCTATCTTTTACCATCGCCAAATATCAATTTAATAGTTTAATATAAGCTGGAAGGCTGGCTACACTAACCGACAAATACAATAAAGTCTGTATGTAAAAAGAAATCGAGTTAAATTTATAATTTTATTCCGATTGAAAACACAGAACTCAGCACCCACATGTATAGATCTCCCATTCTTTGATAAGTGTAATTAACATTTTACTTGGTTTTCATTTTACATACTATTACTACAAAAAGCAACTAACCTCTCGGCACAATACTTGGATGAACAAGTCCACTGAGATGAGTCCGCACGGTGGACAGGTGCCGGCAGTACGCGAGCCAGCCGTAGAACGCGCGCGAGATGATCTGACGTCGCATCGTGCTGCACACCAGCTCTATTGAAGCTACCTACATTTGGAAGTATTTCATTTAATTATACATTTATGCGTGAAACAAACCTTTGTGTCCCTTTTTAAAAAAAGAAGTGTAAACAGTGGAGAATAAAATTAAATAATTATAATATTTAACAAAAAAAACCGACTTCTTTAATTTTGACCGGATCCCATAACCAGAACCTAACCAAAATTTCATCAAACTACACTTAAAGTATATCTTTTCGGCTAAAAATAATCATAATGGAAATCAGTTGGTGGGATATTAAATTATTCGTCTATTTCTCGCGCACAATATAATAATACCAATATAATATTCTCATGGACACTATTGTCAAAAATGGACCAAATTAAAGTAAGACCATACGGGAAGCACTAGTTTTCAAATGAAAACAGAATTTTTAAAATCGGTTCACCCAGTCAAAAATTCTGAGATAACAAACATTTAAAAATACAATTTAATTGATAACTTCGTCCTTTTGCAGAAGTCAGTTAAGAATTAGTCAAAAACAAAAGTTTCTTCAAAAATACGTAACAAAATCTGGAAAAAACACAACAATTTCCAATGCTTCCTCAGCAATAGAAGTAGCAAGGGACTATATAAATATAAATATAATAATAATAAATAAAGATGTCCAATACCTCTTCAGCAATGGGGTTGGGCACGGGTGCCCCATGTCCATTAAGTCCCACGGGGCAGTCCACGGACATGGTGGAGGAGTCGGAGGAGGTGGTGGAGGTGGAGGCGAGCGGGCGGCGCGGCGTGCGCGGCGGCGACTGCACCACGCGCTCCAGCAGCGAGTGGCGCATAGCTGGAATAAATGGTGTTGTTGGTAAAGGTGAGTTTGGGGTGGAAAAGTAAATTTCTGGCTTAAAAAACTTTAGCTTTTTATATTAAGGTTTTAGGCGTGAGATGAACAGTAAATATAAGTTTTTAATGATATAAGTACCAATTTTTGGATTCATATAAATTTGATTTGATTCATATAAACATCAATTTTCAGATATTATATTATTATATGCAAAATGTAACTTATTACCAAAATCTACAGCCCTAGGTCACCCTAGCCCTAAATATACCCAATATCTCTAGTTAAAGCCAAAGACGGAGAAGAAAATCGCTCGTGCCCTTTTTTTGCATTGACTTAGAATATTATATGACCAATGGACTTTAGACCCAAATAGACCATCACGCGATATAGAAAAAAAATATCTTGAGAGATGGAAAAACAAGCTGTAAAGGGATCCTATATAAGTTCCATATTTTTCTTTTGAACCATTCCTCCTTTGTAAGTCAGGTTACGTCTAGTTGTAATGTCATATTTTGAGTATGTCTGGTGAAGCAGTCCTGCCGTATCATTTAAAATTAAAATACCCTCATGTACATATATATACAACAAATTAAAAATGATTATCTATTTAACTACAAAATGCAAACGTACCTTCTCTATCAGCGATAGCGTTGTTGACAATACGAAACACATAGTCCCCGGCCACTTCTTCCCAGTCAGGTTCTTCAGATTCTCCACTCTCACACAAACTGGGCATAGGTCGTCGTCGTATCTTGCCGCGGCCAAACACCTAAGAGAATCGTATATTTTATTAAAGTATTTTAAATTCATTAAATTACATACAGATAAATTAAAAAGTTAGTAAGATTATGATTGAAACATCATAGATACTATAGTAAAAAATATCTATTCATAATATACATAATTAGTTATAATATAATAATAATTTGTATCATTCTAAAGTGTTCAAAATACAAAATTGTCATTTATTTCATTTCATATAATAGAGAATACAAATCAATTTTCGAATTTGTACCTTGCCAGTTCCTCGCTGTGACCACAGTGGCGGGTCAAGCTGACCATGTGGCAGAAGTCCTGTCTCCAAGTTACTCAAAAAGGATAACAAATGTCCTCCTGTAATAAAAAATAATATCAATTATCTGCTCGTACTATGTCATTATCACCGTATTACATGAAATGATAATATAATAAAAGTGCAGAAATCATAAATATTTTTTTGTGTAGTTTGGAGTTTACGTTTCTGAGAGCATCCCAATCCTGAAGGCGGGCCTTACCTTTTCTTATCAATAGAGGGAATGATAAATTTAAGATACAAAGGCTGTTTTCTAAGGCAAACTACTATTTATGATAATAATTATTTAAAATACCTTAAAATTAAAAGAAAAATAATACCTTTCGGAAAATGTATCGGCGGTCGTTGAACCCCGTCCTGTCCGACCAATATGAGAGCGTCGCTCGCCTGTGAGCGGTGCACGTGCACGTACACCACCTCCCACACGCACACCTGGAGCGACATCGCCCAGTACACACTAGAAGAAAATGGACAAATAAAAAGTTTTTAACATTTGTAATTTTAATATTTTTTACCTAGCAGTATACACATTCCGCCAAATTTTTCCCTTCTATAGATTAGTCTCATTAAAATAATCTGACAGAGAAAAAAGTTTTAAAAAATGGACTGCGTGCTTAAGCTCACCTTAAGATATTGTACGGTCAACGAGTAATGGCCGCCCTAAGGTTAAGCTTTCAGAAATTTTGCATATAATACACACGGGAAAAATTATCAAAAATAAGAAAATTCATAAAAACGTATTTGCTCAACCGTCCACAGCTGACTTCAACGCGGCCACAACTCGTCGACCAAACTATACAGAAAAAAGCATTAAAAAAAAAACAAAACAAAGCCAATACATACCAATCAGCACAGAGCGAGCCGCCACAGATCCGCCTGTACACTGTGCACGGCGACGCACTGCACAGAGCACACGCGTGCGGACACGCGGACGAGTGTACGCGGTGCCAACGATACTGATATTCACTACATAGAACTAGCATACTCAGAACTAATGTATATCATGCGAATTAAATATGTCATACAAACAGCCGGACATATTCTATATATTTAAAATAAAAAAGGTAGACGGCCAGACAAAATTATACAGTACTAATTAATGACTCATGTAAAGTATAGTACAGTCGACAAGTCGTGTCCGTAATTGCAGTTAAGTCTTTTAAACTTTTGTGCATATTCACTTGGAACGAAAAAAAAAAGAAAGAATAATGTTACAATCAAATCTGTTCAGCCATTTAAAACAAGTTGAATTCAGCCGCGTCTCGTCGACCGTACTGTACAAACTACAATACACTCAAAATAAATCGTTGGCTTAGCTTATAAACCTGATGGAGGCATATTTTTAGGAGAGTCAGTCAGTCAGTCAACTTTGTAATTTTTTTACACATTCGAATAGTATAGAAATAGAAAAACCTAACAAAACAAACAAAAAATCGGACAAGCTAGTCGAGCTTCCGAGCGAGTCGAGGATTCCGTACAAAAATTGAAAACTCGAGGTTTGTCTAAAATTCAACCTTAGCTTAACTAGAGCCCTTTCATCTAATATCTCATTTGAAGTAATGGCTTTAATACAAAATTTTGCCCCCATTTTAACCCTATTATTTCATATAAACGGCCATATCTCTTTATATATTAATGTAGAAATACGATCTTTTCAGAACATCAAGGGACCTTAGATTTGAGTATATGGTTCAAATTATTTCCTAAAAAGGATTGGAACCCTAAAAACGGATTTAACAGGCTTATACTCTAAGTCAACGAAATAAAAAGTGAACTAAAAATATATAGCATATGTAAATCGACAGAATTTTATTTACTATCTAATAAGCAGTTATATAGAACAAACCATATTCAAATTAATAGAGAAGCATTAAACAGATTGTAGGTAGGAAACACAAATTACAATAATAAATTAAATTCTACGAGATAACAGACGTTCATTATCGTTTTAGATTATTATTTGTCTCCAGCACATCATAAATATTCTTAGGTACCACTAAGAAATAAGAATTTAGGTCCATAAAGAACAAAAAATGCCTAAGAATCTTATATGAAAAGACAAAAAAAACGTGCAAGCAATAACTCTTATAACGTTTTTTATATAAATACATATATACATCTAGAACCTACTATAGAAATTAAATAGTGAATCGGAATTACCTTTTATCAACTCCTTCGCTTTCAGCGTATCCGTTCATAAGCTGATTTGGAGTCCATTTGATGACAAGCCCAGCGGCGGTTTGATGGAGACTTAGGTAGCCGGGCATTGGTTCTTCTACATCTTTCTGGAAGTCGTTTTATAATTAGTGGAAGTGTAGTGGTAGTGGAAGCTAGTGTTAAGACACTGCGTTTCCAACCTTACGCTGAAACCTTACTCATTGTGTGGAGTGACGGAACTCAACGTCAGGCTTTTGCCTTGATGCCGGAGCAAAAAAATGAGAATATTAATAAATAATAATTCCCTCGAATGCGGATCGAACCCACAACCATCAAACTACAGTCACACCCTTGTGCCCAAGCGCCGCAACGGCCTTAATTTTATCTACATGAAAAATTCTAATAAGTTATTTTTAAATGTATTATTTTTAAAAGCTGGCGTATTTAAAATGTATTTTAACTCTACATTATATCGCGATAGATTAGGGTAGGGTCCAGTTACAATTCCTGTGAATGTCAAAAATCCTCTATTTAATTAACAAATACATATTATTATACATATAATTTAGACATATAGATATGTCATCATGTGGATACAGAAATATAAAAAAATATTTGTCATGAATCCATTGAGTACAGTTGCGGTATAAACGCGACAGGTTATGAGTTCGTTTCCAGTCGAGGAATTGAAATGTTTAATATTTTCATTTCTACGCTGTAGAACAAAACGATGCGACATTGAGGTTCGCCAGCCAATACGCAATGGAACGGTGGAAAGGTGGAAACGGAAGTGCTTAACGGAAACAGAGTGTCTTGACACTAGGTACTCTACTAGACACAAGTTCCACTTGCCTAACATATGCAAAAACAAAAAATTATCCAACATATAACTAAAATATATTAGAAATATCAACAACAAATAAACTCACCGGCTGTACGCGAACATTATTTTTTCCATATAGCAAAGTGGCCCGGGAATTTTGATGGAGGCTTTCCACGTAGTCCTTGGCGCTTGAAACTGTTGCATTGCCCGCTCCTATAACATATTCTAATATGACAAATAATAATAAAGTTATTTAAAAAGAAAAAGCATTTTTAAAGGAAGCTCAGTGTTAAGAAACTCTCCTCATTTTTCACCGAATCCCGGAGAGATTGCGTATTGTGTGGCGGAATTCAGTATTGGCTTTACGTCGTCGCCAGAACATAGAAATAAAATCGAACCCACAATCTGTCGCACGCTAGTGGCCTCTGCGCCACGACTGGCTTCTTTAAAGCAATACATCTGTACTAATATAATAATTGCAAATAAAATACATATGTACATATAGGTAAAACGTTTAAGAATACTATTATAGAAAGCTTAAAAGCTTCAAATTAATAAACCACACAGTAATTATTAACACTTGCAACCATTATATTACTGTATAATTATTAATATACCTCTAAAATTATAAAAATATTATATTAAAGTCTTAATTTTAAATTAAAAATACAAGTGTCAAATGCCTAGAATTATTTACGAAATCCTGGAATTCCAATACAAATTAAACGCGCAATAAGTATGAGCAAAAAAACCTATTAAAAGAGAAACTAGACTTGATAGACCTCACTCGATAACTTCAACTTTATACACTAAAGTAATTAAATAAAGCCTTTAAAATGAACTCGAGACTCGATAGTTAATCAAATGAATTAAGTAAATAAATATTTTCTTAGAAATTTATTTATCATGAAACTTTGTGCACATAGAGCTCAGAGGTTAGATGATTTTTAATTTTGAAATAATCTAATATTGAAATTAATAATTACTTATTATAAAAAGAACATATTTTTCAAAAATATATTATCCTTTGGCTATAATATATTATTATTAATTTCAATATTAGGTAAAATGTTGACTTATAGAATTTACCTGATGTGGAAGCAGTACCGTCATCCGACGACGCGTTCAGACTTCTTCTGAAATTTAGTATGGGTCGACGCACCGACGGCGGAGTTGTGGTGCCAGCTGACATCCTATGCCTTTGAACCTATATATATGTAAATAGTATAGAAATCGTTGTATCGTTGTCTGTACATGGTCAGCTAACCTAAACATTTAGCTCATGAATAGAAAATTTACGACTATATAGACTATTTTATTCTACAAAATTACAAAACATAACTCTATTCTTGAATTTACTTTCCAATGTATGGAAATGGTCTTTAAAAATATAATGTTATCAGACGACGAAAGTTATTCGAATTAGAAAATAAATAATTATGCTGCATCAACGCGGCGTTGAAAGCTGAAATCTCTACATGTGATGGAAAAGCGTCAACATAAAAAAAAAATTGTCAGGTACTGACAATTGTTTTATATGTGACAATTAAATCTATTACTACAGTTATCAAAATACTTGGCAACAATTCTTTTTATACTTTAAATATTTATATTAATCAAAAAACTAATTTCGATTTGTTAACAGTAATTTTTCGTTTTTCATTAACGGTAAGATGGATTTTATTTGTCAGAATCTTGTTTTTACATTTCTTAAGTTAACATTAATTTTCTAGAATACATATTTCATTTTGAACGGTCGGTCGTTAAAAATTTTCTTTCAGCTTTAAAAATGTTTTTATAATGGCAATAAGCTTTTTTTGTTAATTAAAATGTCAACGTCCAAAACAGTTAAGAAGCTCTGAAAACTTATTACAAATTTTAAATATATATTAAATTTTAAAATAATAAATATTAAATTTTAGAGATATTTTTATATTTTTATTTCAAATAACTACAGAACTCAACGCCACTCAATCCGTTCCCCAGAGTGGGAACTGAATCCATTGTGTTGCATTTGAAGTGACACACTGTGCCACTGCGCCACGGCGGCCTCTCTCTCTCTCTCTCTTCCTGTATCTTATTTAATATTTAGATATGTTACTTACTAGTTCATCCGCCGGAGGGTCCGTCCAGAAACAAGCTGGTGCCTTCGCCTTGGAGTACTCCAAAGCGCACGGGCCGACCAGCAAGGAACTCAGTATACTACCGTAGTCGGGGTCCGCCACTAGTGCTTCCCTTTCATAGTATCTTGTGGCGTTGTTCACTAGATGTTCAATGATTTTCGCTAATTGCCGCTCGAACAGAGCTATTCTTATCCACAGGTACCTGGTTAAATATATATATTAGTTTCATATTGTGAATTTTATTTCAGCTCCACACTGTATCCCGCACAGACCCAGAGTTGGTTATTTTCCGCCGAATTCTGAAGGTATTTCATGTTGAGTGACAGAACTCAAAGCCCCACTTTTCCTCGATACAAGAGCGCAGAAATGAAAATTAAAATTTAAATATTTTTTTCAGTTCGTCAAGTGGGGATCGAATCTACACAAAAGCTCGTTTACATTCGGCCATTTTTGTGCCCCTGCGCCAAGATTATCTGGTGAAAAGAGAGTATACCAAGCGTCTTCTTTACGAGACACGCAACATACACGCTTAATACATAAAATGATTAAAATACCAATGAAAAGTAATCCTCATTATTGTTCTCATTTACGGTCGATCATAAACTGACGGTAAAGAGAAACAGACAAGTAATCTTATGTTATAACGAAATTCCTGTGTTATGGCTTTATCGCAGGATCGTAACTATAACATTATTGTAGATGTTAAAGCAACAAAAACATTGTGAGGGGGGGGGGGGTCTGGATGTCCGTGCCCAACCCAAAATAGATTTTTTTTAAAAAAAACGGAGTTTTTAAAAAAATTGTGTTTCAGTCACTTAAGAGGCCATCATGGCGCAGGATTGCACATGGTTGTGCGTTGTGGGTTCGATCCCCACTCCGGGGAATTAATTATTATTTATAAATATTTTCTATATTATTATTTATAAATATATCTTAGAAATAGAGAAAGAAAGAGCAACAAGATAAAAGTCAAGACAAATGCCTCGAAAAATTGGCGTGACGGAAAGTGAGAGACGGAGTGTCAGTTTAGTAGGTTTCCTCTGCCTCCTACCCTGGATACAAGAGCCTGAAGCTGATTTGTGTTTTTTTTTTCAGTTACTTAAAAGATTTCTAAAAGATTATATCGCGCTACGTTACAAAGCTTAACGCCAGATGAGATCTGAGATGCTTCATTACTTAGTAAGATAAAAAGATAAAGGGATTACTTTTTTTTAATTATAGCGACGGTGATTGGTTAATCTTTCGTTGATTAAATTCAAAAGAATGTTATCGAAGATGGAAAATATTGTGGATTTGCCAACAGATGAGACTACAGAAAATCTATCTTAATAATCTTCTGTTTTTATCAGGTTCACGCTGTATCCCGCACACAGCAGGATAGGCAGTAGGAACGTAGTGCTAACACACTACATTCCCCATTTACATAAGAAGAAGTGAAAATATAAATTTAAATAAATATGGGCTTCGAACCCGGACTAGTCACTTTTACAGTCACACACATAACAAATATTTTATAATTAAATAAAACTATGTTGATATAGAACAAACATAATAGCACTATACATATAGACACACAGTACATATTATGTATAATAATACTATACAAAATCGAGAAATAATAACAATATTTCTATTCAATCTTTGACAACAAGAGTGTCCTACATCCTATAGAAAGCCGTCGGACTCGATATGCACGTGTCTCTTGCCAGAGAAGACATTCATCTATTATATAATACCTGAAAACAAGCGTCGAGATATATAATACACGGTCGTGACGCAGTGGCCCATACTGTGACTGTAAATACGACAGTTTGGGGTTCGTTCAGCACTATGGGGAAGGAAATAGAGAAATAGAGATTCCGAATCCCACATCCTGTGGAAAGTGGGAAACAGACAGTCTCAACACTATTTTCCCTTTACCTACCTACCTAGTATATACGGGATACAGAATTAATCTAAAATAAAATAATATGCTCTTGTTTTTAAACAATTAAAACGTCAGTATTGAACTTTTAACTAAATTCAATGAACGTGGTATTCACGCAGCGAGAGGTGGTGAGGCGATGTGGTCGCGCGTAATTAAAATGTCGCAGCTGCCGACGTGGCGGCGCGGCGGCGTAATTGGGTAAAGTTTGCTTTCAGTTAGCCGTGAAAATGTTAATCCCATACAGTTACGAGATGGAAATTCAACGTGAAATAAACAAACAAACACTGTTAATTAATTTCTATGACAAAGGGAAATAAATTCATCCACAGTAAAAAATCAGCTTCACGCTGCATATCGCAGTACACAAGGCAGAGAAGGGCGCTACTGCCAAGGGGCGCAGAATGGCCCGTAAAACTATTTAAATATATGTATTTAATCAAATACATAATATGCGTTTGATTTAATTAAGTGAGGACCATTCATTTTAAGATAATCTTGACCCTGATGCTTTATTCATTTATTAATTAATTTGGGAGTATATTTTACACATGAAATTATATGGGTTCGTCTGGGGGGCGCTGAAAAAGTATTTTTTTACCCCGGGCTCGAGTTAAGCTCGTAATTCTACGTGTTAACAAAACTTCGATCCCCACTTTTCTCCATTTTTTTTAGGGCGTTGCGTGTTTAGTAGTAGAACTCGACACTGAGCCGAGCCTTGGCGCCTAAGCAAAGCAATGAAAATATTAAATAAATATTAATTCATGTCTCCGAGTGGGGATCGTACCCACAACTGTCACGCTACAGTTACAACTTTCAAATAAAATGTTGAAATTAAATAATATATTTTAAATTAAAAAAATATATAATCATAATACCAAGAACAATTCTAAATTCCAGGTAATATTATAATTACTCAAGTTCAAAGTCTCCTTTTCACAATTCTTTGTGAGTGATAAAACAGTAGAAAGTTAAAAATAAAAGCTCGTCCTTCACCGTAACTAGAAGTATCATATTTCATTCTATCTAGCTTTACCGTGCACGCGCACGTGCCGCAAACAAATTCATCTAATAAAAGTGAAATAGAATTAAAAAAAGGGATTTTGTGGCAAAAATGACAATATATAAATTGACAATAATAATAGATTGTAAGTACTCTCCCTTCGTTATACTATTTAAGTAAATGATAATTTTTAATAATAATATCAGCGTCTAAATTTTTTTTTATATTGTAGTTAAATTTTACTGTATCTTTACATAAATTGTAGTAACATGTGTTACTCAGATATTAGTGTAAAAAATCATCCGAATACAATTATTAATTTTGTGTAGAAGTGGAACAAATATACAAACACACATTTTCACATTTATAATATCCGTAAGAATATTTTTATTACTTTTTTAGCTCGCTTTCACGCTATATCCCGCACATAGCGGGGTAGACACACGGAACCTAGTGCAAAGACACTCTGTCCCCGTTCCCAACTTATGTGTACAACCGGCGATTCAAAGAGACGAGTGCGAGTATATAGAGTCGTTGTTAACTAGTTTATAGCTGAAACTCTATCAACTCAATGCATCGCGTGGGTATATTATTCGATTACCGTTTTAATTGGCTTACTGCAATATATATATAGAGAATTATTTATGATTTATTCTTTTATGTTTCGTATTTTATAATTACAATAGTTTTTAATTAAAACATGAAGCAGAACTGAACGCCTCGACGCCAGAGTGATAATTAATAATTTTATTATATTAACTATATTTAATATTTTTATTTCTTAAAAATATTAAATATTTCACTTCCTCAAGTGGGAATCAAACCCACAGCCTGTTGCGTTTGTAATTGTATGTTTATGCTGCTTGCATCACGGCTGGTAGCAATAGTTTATTTGTCAATTCAGATTTTAAATGAAAATTTAAATAAACCCTTTTATCTAAAGGCGCATCAGTGATTTCACAGTTTATTATATTAAGATATGCATGTTGAGCATATAGAAGGGACCTGAGTAAATTGCTGTAATAGGATTGTTGCCATTATTGAAAGAACATTAACCGAATTAATTGAAGAGCGCCTGTGCGGTTGTGCAAAATGTCTAAATATCAAACTAAGGTTACGTATATGTCGAGGCAAAGCGCGGCATTCAGTTGCGCGACTCAACATGCAATGCCTCTAGAATTCAGTGGAAATTTGGAAACGGAGTGTCTTAACACTACATTTCCTATGACCACCCTGCTACATGTGGAATATAGTTAAAAAGAATTGAAAAAATTACCTACTCAATAAAAAATATGGAAAATTCAAGGGCCCTTACAAATAATTTACATATGTATATATTATCACATTATTTTTACGTTATTCATTACATTCAAGATTTACGTTTACAACGCGACTACATTCTATGATAAATGTCGCCAGTATCTCATTTTAACGACAATTTCATTTCCTTAATAAATTTTCTGCTTGAAAATTGATAGCTTTCATTTCGTTTTGTTAATAGATGAATATTAAATCCTTGAGCGAGTGTTTGATAGACATCTTTATTATATAAAATTTTACTTTTAAATATAATTAACTCTCCATGACTCTTTCCATGAGCTGGATGAGGATCACGAGAGATAGAGTACACGTTAGTATCTCTGGTTCTAGAGAAGTAAAAGTTCAAAACAAATCGTTCGAATGCCTACTTACTTATAATATAATATTGATAAACAACCATTCATCGCCCCCAAGTGGGGATCGAACCCACAACCGTCGAGTTATGGTCACATCCTTGTGCCCCTGCGCTATGACGGCTCAAGTTTGATAATATATACATATTTCTACACTTTTCAAACAGAAATAAAGAAAACTATAGCATAATTCTCTAAATGTCATCCTGAACTTTTACTTCAGTGTTCATGGAATAACAAAAGCTTACAAAAGTAATCTAATAACTGGACAGTAAGTGGAGAACGTAGTGTCTTAACTTTAGGTTTCGCCTACCATGCTACCCTGCTATCCTTGGATACAACGTAAAGCAAAAAATTTTTTTTAAATAAACTTACTTGGCCTGCGGCGGTGATTGCGACAGTAATGATCCCGATCCTCTCTTATTCAGAGGGGGGCGTGGCGCTGAAGGTCTTCTCTCAACGCCTGATGCCGAACGTGTTGCTGGTGCCCCTTCAGCTAATAGCACCCGAGCTGAGACTAGCGCTGCTTCCGGACAGTGCTAATGAGAATATTAATTTTACTATTTCAATTGAAGAAATTACTTAAATATGTCTATTATAATAATAAATGTCTAAACCAGAATGTAAGTAACACAAAGGTTCTGGGTATTTGAAAAAAAGTAGAAAAAGAATAGAATCAATGCAAAATGACTATAACTGGAAAGATATTAGGACATGGAAATGAAATAAGTTGTTATACTGCACCATATGTGGTAGCGAAACGTGGGTACTAGAAGAATAAAATAATGACAAATTCTGTGTAGCAGAGTGAGTGGTTAACCTTCGAAAATACAATATCGACTATACTGGAGGAAGGTCATGTAAAAAGCTTGAGCATCCCCCCGGAGACCACGTATGGCCGAGTCAAGAGTATACACATACCGTATAGTTTGGCACTCTGGTCTCTCTTGCTACCCCACTAAGGATAAAGCGTGAAGCAAAGCTTCAAAAAAGACGAGATTAAATAATTAAAATCCATTATAATCCATTCATATTTATATTATAAATATAATATAAATCCATCCATCCATCCATATTTATATTATAAATATATATATTTATCATTACAAACAAGTATTGTGTGAAATTTATGTGATATCTGCGACAAATGTTCTAACGTGGTAATATTTGATCTCATAAAACTGTCTTTCTTTCCATATGTAAGGACTACCGTCACAATGTCAGGTATAAAAGACAAATATATATATATATATATATATATATATATAAAACGAATTTACAAGAAAATTTCAATCCATGTTTGGAATCAATTTGATAGCGACGCTATTACCCCGCAAAATCGCATTATGCCTCCCTGCAACCAAGGGGAGTGGGCGGCGGTAGATTTAAATTACATATAACTTACCTGGGAAATGCTGATGTTTTATGAGAGAAAATTTTAAATTATACATTTTAATGTCGAATTTTAAACATTTCTCTATATTTGTACTACTACATTTATTTTAAGCATTACTAGTAGTAGGATAGACAATTTTCATTAGAAATTTGAATATATTGATATTTTATTTTAAAATATTATAAAATTATTAAATAAATAACATTCTCTATTACTAAATGATTTAATTTTTAGTTTCACGCCGTCGCATATAGCAGGGTAGGCAAAGGGAATCTGGGAACCTAATGTTAAGACTCTCCTTTCCTGTAAAGGCACTGCGTTCCTATTAAGACACTTCTGTGCACCACTTTCTCGAGGCATTATGCAAGAATGGCGGAGCTCAACTCCGAGCTTTGCTTAGTTGCCGGAACGAGAATATGATAATATTAAATATTTCATTACACTGAGTGAAGCAATAGAACCCACAACGGTCCACGTGTTCAAATCTTGTTACGTTAATTTTTTTTTGCCGCAAGATTAATATCAACTTCACCCATACCATAATTTTAAGATTCTGTCTGATCGGTTTTTCGAAGGTTATTTGAGCAAAGTTAGAAAATTATTTAAAAGTTATCAATCGCCCGTTTGATCCTCAGCTAAGATAACTGTTCAAGGTCATCCATACCAGGTATCTAAATTAAAAAAAAAAAACATTAAATGAACCCTTGCCTCTTCAAACTTTTAAGATTTAACTCTTAAAGAGATACCAAGTACTGAGAAACGAATATTTGTAGGACTAAACTAAATTGAATATAACGCTGCGTACATAACTCTTTATTATTTACTTAACTATCATATATATATTTTTTTAAAATAAAACCATTTTTTTACGTTACCCTGAACTTGATTTTCACTTGTCATCTGCCACAACAATAGGTGACATATATAAAATAAATGCACTAGATATAAGTATATAAAGTAGGAAATTTACTACGAGAACGATGAACTTTATGCGTAAAAGGCCTATATACTGGGTTTAGGTCAAAGGATTTTTTTAAGAGATTTTGTAGACGACACGTCCACAAAGTTTAATTAAAAAATGAATACCTATAATATTCATTTTTTAATTAAACTAGAAATAGGTTAGTTGAGCACACCAGTTATATTAAATATCTTTCTACGAATAATGCATTTCTATTGATACCTTAAACTTTGTGGAAGAAAAAATTTCTTTTATACTGTCTATTAAATTATCAATTAAAATATATATTTTGTACATTCTATATATTTATTGATATTCATATAATAACAATATAACGTATAGAAATGGAAGACGGAACTAGGTCAGCCAGTAGATTTGTCCTTAAGGATAAATAAAACTGTAGTTGGATAAAATTCTGAATGTAGTGGTCCCTAGATAAAGTATCGAAAGTGAAAAAAATCACACATGTTTTATTGCTCTTATGAACTACTATGTTATATATTTTTTTTTGTTTTTCAAAATTCAAAATTTTAAAAATCGTTGTATTCGTGGCTTTTTCAAACGTTTATATTATCGAAAGCTACCCTCATTGGTAGTTCTGAACAGCAATAAAAGACATTTGCAAATTTTTCACCTTCAATACATTATCTGGGGACCGTTTGATTTCTCGTGCAAAAGAAACGATAAATTAATAGGTTTTTTTTATTCTCATTTCGCTTTCACGTTGGCAAAAGTCAACACACCTACCTATCAACCCCGACACACTTTACAAAGTCAACACGTACTAATGTGGTTTGTATCGTGATCCAGATCTGTATTTATCCATATCCGACAACGTTTCAGTTAGAGAATATCTAAGTTAATATTTAATTTACGTATATTATAGTTACACATTTTAAGTGCCCACCATTTAATTGTTTTAAATTATAATATTAATTATATATCTATAAGTACTAATATTACAGTCGTGGTGCAGGGTAAACATAATGCTTCTAGAATTCGATGGAAAGAGAAGAGCGGAGTGTATTAACTTTAGCTCTCTGTGCTTATAAAATCTATTTGAAGTCATCTATGTATATGCTATTTACACTACATATATATACAAAACTATAATTAAAATTTAAAAACTAAGTAAAATTATCCTTTAAAGAGGAACTTTGTATATTTATAATTTACAATTCTCTTCTCTTCTAAGCACACTGTAAGCTTACAATTTTAATGTAAATCAAAAACACTCATAGAAAGAAACATGTGTGACAGCATACGTGTATGTATCCATCGGTGGCATCGATTTTACCAGCTCGTGCGTACAGAGCGACGTGCGAGTATATAAACGGATACCATCAACTCGTTATTGCAACACTCACACTCGTAAATTGCTTTGAGAACTCATTGGCGTATGACAAATTAATGTATTATACATATTATATGAATAAAATATTAATTATAAATATAAATAATTTAAAAAAAAAAAATCTTAGCTTCCCACTATAGCCTGTACACAGTAAGGTAGGCAGAGAGTACTTCGTCTTAAGACACTCTGTTACCTATTTTACGCAGAATTCAATAAAATAATATAAAAAAATAATAATAAAATAATATAAATTTAAATTAATATATCATTTCGATAGGGCGGGGATCGAACCCACGACCAGTCTCGTTTAGCCACCACGCCGTGCCACGACTGGCCGCTTTACGGTTTCATTATTTAAATTAACGTAACACTTTTATAATAATTTGGATAAGAAAAGATATATTTGAAAATGTCGATAATATCTAGTACAAGTACATATATATATATATCTCTGTAGTTTATAGAAAATTAATAAAAAGGTCAGATCGATGTCGCGATGTCGCCGAGATTCACAATGTACAAATATTTCTACTGTGACCTAAATGTATCGAATAAAGAGGAAAACTAATTACAAGAGAATGTATTAAGCTTTTAGTGCATGTGTATATTCATTGATTTTTTTTTCTTCAATTTTTCTTTCTTTCGAAAGTGAGGAACAGAGTGTCTTATAACTAGGTTACCTTTCTTAACCCATAGCAGGATACGAGCATATGGACACGGAATAAAATATGAAGCTAGAAAAAATGAATAAAATTGTAGTGTCTCTTATTATTGACACCAGTCGTAACGCAGGTGCACAAAGTGTGCACCCGCAATGCCTCCAGAATTCAGCAGATGTTGGGAAACGGAGTGTCTGAACACTGCTGATTTAATTTTAAATTCTTATTAAATATTTCACAAATTAAAAACTATTTAGGTTTTTGCTTACTTAGTACTAAATATTTTTAAAAGTATACAAAGTGAAAAACGGAAAAGATGTGATATTTAATCATTTTCAAGTTACTCAGCAAAGATGAGAAAGTGAAGATAAGCAATATCGAAGGTTCTGTAATAGCATAATAAATGAGAGTAAAAGATCTATAAATCATTGATCAAGCAATATTGTAGAGGTCACGGCCGTCATGGTGCAGTGGCACAGCGTAAAACGGTTATGGGTTCGATTTACACTCGGGGAAATTAATTATTTTCATTTCAAACTTTGTCCCCGCCTATCGGCTGCCTGACTATTTACGGAATATTTATACTGTATACGTAAACTAATGTACATATAAGTCCATATATTTACCATAAAGAAGAAGCAAAAGAGTATTTACCTAATAAAAAAATAAAAAATATCCTTATAAAAAAATATAAATATAAAGTAATATACATATATACGTATAATAAGTTTATATACCGATTTGATACGTAACGTGACATTCCACTTAATATATTATCGTTCGCCTCAATAATCCCCGGACCCAAAAACCTTCGGAGCTAAATTTATTTGGCGTAAGCTTATTTTATCCCGAACTCAAACCCCTTTGCCTTATAATATGCCTATACAAAAATTACTGCGTATTTTTCCTTTGATAGAAATTATTTATCGAAATCTTGATATTTCTTTTTACAATTAACATGTTGTGGCCAGTCGTAGCGCAGAGGTACCAACGTGGAAATGTGCGACCTATTGTAGGTTCAAACTCTACTCGAGGAAATTAAATATATTTTTATTTGCTCATTTTGATGAACAAAGCGCGGCGCTTAGTTCGGCCACTCAACACGCAATGCCTCCAGAATTCGGTGGAAAGTGGGGGAACGGAAGTTTCTTAATGGAAACGACTTCTTATAAAAACACAAATTTACTGGAAGCGAATTATAGATTCAGATAATTTTTTGAAGCTCTACGCTTTATCCTGCACATAGCAGGGTAGGAAGAGGCAACCCAAAAAACATAGTGTTAAGACACTGCCTTCCCCATGAAGATCTTAAATATCTCTTTTCCTCGAGTGAATCGAACCCACTTCTGCCGCGTACCTTGCGTCACGACAGCGTCAATAAAAATATACTCTTAATAGGTACTACATAAAATAAATAGAAATTT
Organism: Heliconius aoede; assembly: GCA_037355905.1. NCBI lineage: Eukaryota > Metazoa > Arthropoda > Insecta > Lepidoptera > Nymphalidae > Heliconius > Heliconius aoede. The sequence continues at coordinate 783,541 of JBAIZZ010000022.1, forward strand.
AAATAAATTTAATAATTCTGAACTAGAGTTTTAGTTTTAAATAGCAAGTAAATTTAATTTTAAGTTGAATGGCACCTACCTAGCAGCTATTAAAAAAGTGTATGTAGTTTTTATCTTATTATTCGCACGTTATATGCACACAAATTACATGCAAATATATAATGATAATTTTTAACAAAAAAAATTTCGACTTCAACCGGATCCCTCAATAGCCAAGAACCTTAAGCTTAAGGTTTAATCTGCTTTTTTTTAAAGCTTTCATCTAACTACCTACTAGAAGTCGCACACATTTCATGCAAATGTAAAACTTATGTAATTTTTTTATGGATAACATTGTCAAAAATTACATAAACTAAAGACTACAGACTAAATTGACATAGGACCACACGGGCAGCACCAGCTTTGAGCACCAAATGTATTTTCAAATAATTTTTGTCTACCGAAATATAAGTAATTAATAATAATAATGACATTTAATTTCCATCTATCTCATAATTTTCAAGTTCCACATGTCGATTTAGAACACAAATCCCTGAGTGTAAATTAATAATAAAATATAATTTACAATGAAAATAGATAATAAGACACATATAAAAAGTTCAGATAGCTTTAAAAATACATATCTCTTACAGCGTATGTATAATAATATACGTGATATGCGTATATGTATATACCTGAATATGAGAAATGAATTGGAAATGAGGAGATGTGACAGGATTATTGATATAAATTTCGTTTATAAATTTTTAGTTTTCGCTTATTCACAACTCTCTAGAAATATATTTTAAAGATCCGTTGCTAGTATTGGAAGCATGCTATGTTGTTAAAAGATTTACACCCTTACAAGCGTAAGTAGAGAATTCGTTTAGTAAATTAGCATTTGCATAGTAACAAGTGAAAAATATATCATATAGAGAGAAGAGAGAGAGAGAAATACATCAGTAAGCACACTCACCTTAGCAATTTTATGCAAAAGAGCGGTAGTGGAGCTCGTCTTAAAAAGGCCAAGAGCACGCCTCCTCAACCCTTGACCGAGACATGCTTCCACTGCACCGCATAGGGCAGTCACCCCGCCACTTTCTTCGTGAACGAATTTTCGTGTAACAGCCTGTATAAATTTAAGTATTTTATGTATGTATGTATGTAGGCACTAACAACCTAATACACTCAAAACCCCTTTTGTTTGCAAAAAAGTAAAAAAAAAAGTAACCAAGTGGTCCATTATATATATATATAAACTTAATGTTCATTTATAACATAACAAAAATAACAGTTTCATATATTATGAAACATTTGCTCAATTCACCATAGTGTAAAAATATTTCGACAATGAACTCAATTCAGCAATGAAAATCTTAC
>JBAIZZ010000022.1:784999-845914 GCA_037355905.1 Heliconius aoede
TGTATACTACCTATTCTGAAATTTGGGCACGTACCGCCACGAAAATGGCTGATTGGCTAGATTGTATGGAATGTTATTTCAAATACAAACCTTCGTTCGTTAGTAAATATTTCCTCTTCCTCAAATATTATATTGCGTATGTATATAGGATCATATATAGTGACTAAATTATACCTTTGTTTTATTTATTTATACATTTACTTCATAATTATTGTGAAAGATTAAACTAACACTTTATTGAATTTATTTTTTAAAAAACCAGGATAAGCAGAGGGAACCTAGTATTACACTCAATTCCGAATTTCCGGACTTCAACGTCAAAGCCGGACTTTTGCCTTAAAGTATTGATAAATAATAATTAATTTCCTCGTGTGGGGATCAAATCTACGCCTCAAAATACAACTTATAATGTAAAAAATATATAAATAAAGACTCAAATAAAACAAAAAAAAACTAACAAAATTAATATAGTGCGTTACTTAAATAGGTAATTTTCAAGTTACATAAATAATTTGAAAAATACTATTTTTCAAATTTTCAAAGTTTTATTCTACAATTTATCTTTAAAAAAATACGTTTGACTTATATAGAATCATGACAGAATAAAACAAATATCTATTGAAAAGATTAAATTATTTTCTTAGCTCAGATTAAATTTTTAAGTTAGATTTTTAGGCCTGTATTTGTAATAAATAGGTTTTTTTTTATGGGAGAGGACAAACGAGCGTTCGGGTCACCTGATGGTAAGTGATCACCGCCGCCCACGACCCCATGCAACACCAGAGGAGCTACAGGTGCGTTGCCGGCCTTTAAGGTGGAGGATGATGGGAGCCGGGGCCCGGCATTACCTAATGCGAAACGCAGTGGCAAGAGCCACTACTTCACGCCGGTTTTAAATGTCGGGGGTGGTATTAATCCGGTCGAATCTGCCCATGCGTGTTGCCATTACTGGCGATGTGACTCTACCACACGTACAAACATATTAGACATATTAAAAATAAAATACCAGTTATTAATTTTCAAACACTTTTGTATAGAAAAAAAACTTTAAAACTTTTTTTATAATTATAAACTGGTTATTGTTCTTTATTTATGGTGTTTCGAGCGTCCCAGTTGAACAAGTCGCCAAAGTTACATTGTATAGAGAACACACGTACGGTAAAAAGATATAATATTACACGATTTGACCTTCGAAAACACATTATCTAAGATACTGGAGAAAGGTCACGTAAAAAGCATGAGGACCCCCCGGAGGGGGATGCGTTAAGAGGTTGATGACAGTGGACGAGGCGAAAGAGCTATCTATGTAGAGACCGTAGCGTTTGAGGCTCCGTTCTCTCTGACTACCCCGCTAGGGATAAAGCGTGAAGCTAAGTGTATTCACGATGAAAAAGAGATCTAAGACCTCCAATATAATGAAAAATATGTATTTACAATATGCTCATATAAGGAAATTAGTAATAACATACATACATTATTTATTAATTTATTTAAAAAATTACGCGCCAAAGTGTTTTATAAATCTAGCTTTGTATATATTTTGTATATATATATATATATATATATATATATATATATATTTGTACTGAATACTACAAATTTGTTATAATTTATAGCATATGAATTAAATATATTTTATAATTCTTATATAGAAAATATTTTTGTATCTACAAAATATATTCGTAAATCGAATACGTGGCATTAGGTGGTATTAGTATGATTATTGAAAACCTGCTTAAGTAGGAAAATAAGCTCGGGCAGTGGAGTTTTAATGTGTATTTCTTGCGCTAAACATTGATCACAAGTTACAGACACCATTTAGAACAAGAAGTGGTCTTGTTAATCGGTGTGTCCAATCTAATGAAATCTATACAATATAATTTTATTATATATTTTCAGATTTATTTATTTTCTTCATTTAACATATATAAGTTTATTGCTTGAGTTGATGAATGATTATTATTTTTAATTTTTAAGTTTATATTGTCTGTATTCTTATCGAGCTTAAGGTTTTAAGGCGTATCTAGAATATGATTTGACAACCAAATGTCAAATCAGTTGTACTTGTACACAAACAAATAAGAAAATTTTATTTTTTGGAGACAGACAGTTATTACTATTTATAAAAAATGAAAGACACAAAAATGAGCACCCATCTATCTGGTGGTCGGTTGAACGTGGCTATTTTACAGGAAACTATGAGAAAAGAATTATTAAATTTGCTTCAGCAATGTGAAGGACCTAAAGTGAGCATAATGGTTTTTTTATTTCATAGATATAGCTGTCAATCAACAATAATATTATACAGAACTTAGATACTAAACTATATCCCAATAATAGAATTTAGAATCAATTAAACTATTTGCTTATAAAATAATATAAATTAAAATTTAGGTCACAATATGGGATGAATGGTTAGCAGGACCTGTCGGACTTGTAGCTCAGTATTCCCTACTTATGGAACATGAAGTTGCTGATATGTTTCCTCTAAGACCTGGAAGCTTGCCTACAATTTCTGTTAAACATATTATTTTCATTGCCAGACCTAAACTAATCTTGATGGATCTTGTTGCGGATTATATCCTGTCATTAAGGTAAATGTAAATTTTATTAAGGATTTACTATATTTTTTTAGCTTTGCAATGTACCATGCTTTAGTGGGAACCTAGTGCTAAGACACTACTCTCCCATGTTCTGAGCAATATTTGAGATATTCTGTGTGGACTGGATACCCTGTCTGGGCATCTAGGATACCCTGTCTTCCTACCAGAGTGAGGAAAAGAAAAATAATTCAATCTCCTTAGTAGGAATCAAATCTGCAATCATTGCATTGATTATCAGGTGTTGTGCTTCCACCAAACTTTATAAAGTAAGAAAATATTGTTACAGATCTAAACAAAGCTCTCCAGTGGAATTTCACTTATTTTTTGTGCCTAGAAAAAGTGAACTATGTGAAAAACATTTAAAAAACAGAGGAGTGCTTTCAAATCTTACATTACAAGAATTTAAATGTGATATATTCCCATTTGACAGTGATGTTATGTCTTTAGAGCTACAAAATGATTTTCGGTAAGTTAGTCTTAAGGGTGGTTTCACACTTATTCTAGTGCACTACATCCTGTAGGACATGTAAAGATAGAATTCTAGGTTACAGACTCTTTGTAGTGACCAAACCGAGAGCACTAAAAGTACTGTGATGTATTCACCACTCTACATATTTTAGCTTCTAAGACATTAATTTCTTTAATAATTATAAATTATTAAGTAATATAAATGAATAATTATTAACAGAGAAAATTATTTGGAAGGGGATCCTACTTGCCTATATAATTCAGCACAAGCCTTACGCACTATACAACAACTATATGGAATAATACCTAGAGTATATGGAAAGGGTCAAGCAGCCAAACAGGTAAAACTATCCGAGTTGATTTTAAGAGCCTTTATGTTTTTCTTTTTTGTCTATGTTTTTAATTTTATATATAACTTTAATTTTGTATGTGCAATAAAGAATGTTCTATTCTATACATTTTAATTGCATATTTTTCATCTCAATTTTGTAGGTATGGGATCTTTTCTGTCGATTGAATAAGGAGGAACAAGGTTTGGGGCCACGAGGAGCTTCCACATCTTGTATAGATCAATTGTTATTGCTTGATCGTGCTATAGATTTTACTAGTATTATGTGCACTCAGCTCACTTATGAAGGACTCATAGGTGAGTAATAGTTTTTAATAATATAGTTCCAGAAATTGTCTATTAATGAGAGACTCCTCTACACTTCCTAAATTACCAAGTATGTGCCTAATTTCAACTATCTAAGTCTGGAAGCCTCACAGTAACCTAACCAAGTGCACATATGGACCTTTGGTTTCCATTTCAATAGGTTGTGAGAAAAAATTAAAAGAAAGGGAGGAACGAATTGTTTTAACAGACAAGGTTAACAGGTTCATCATAACTTCAGCAGAGTGGAAACTAAAAAGTTGAAAATAATAGCTTATATATTTTTTCTTATATAGATGAATTATATGGTATAAAAAGTTCCACCGCCACGTTCCCCGGACACAAGTTCGTGAGTCCGGACGACGCGAGCCCCGAAGTAACAGCTCGGGAGAGAAAACGAATCATTTTGAACTCCAGTGAAGAATTATTTGCAGAATTACGAGATGCTAATTTTACAACGGTAGTATATTCTCTCTAGATTTTTAATTTTTTTTTGTTGATTGCAATTGATTATGTAGTTCAAGGGGCGAAACCGTAAGCGGGTCGCTAGTCATATTCATATTACTAACATATTCATTCATTCATAAAAAAGTGTGGAACAGGAAGATCAGATATTCTTAACATTATGTTAGTCCTGCCTACCACTTTAACCAATTTTGAATCAAAAGTGAATTACTTTTGTCGTCGATGTTTTTTTATTAAATTTTACATATTTAGGTTGGAGCAGCTCTATCCAAAAAGGCTCGTGTGATCAAAACGCAATTGGATGAAAGACACAACGATAAGTCTGTACAAGAAATAAAGCAGTTCGTGTCCCGCTTACCGCAGATGTTGGCCAATAAACAGTCCTTAGCCACGCATACCGCCATCGCGGAATATATTAAAGAAGTGAGTAAAATCAAATAAATTTAAAAAAATAATCAGGTTCACGCTGTAACCCGCGTATAGCAGGGTAAGCAGAGAGAATCTAGTGTTAAGGCTCTGATCTGATTTTTGAAAATAATTCGACGTGATGGTTGACGTGATTTAAATTTTTGCTTGTTGTTTGTGTATCTTTATGCACTGATATATTGCGGAGTTGAATCAGTGTGCGAGATTGTGGCAAAGGAGAAGAGTCGACTTACTTAGTTGTGAAATTAAATACGTATAACATTTTTAATGTTCTATTTCTTTATAAAAGCGTCGTAAAAAAATTGTTAAAACATAACTGTATTTTCATAAAAAAAATCATATTCTTTTCTCATTAAAAGTGAGTGTACCTATTAAAAATATGTATAGCTTAATTGGTTTCCAAATTTCAGCTTCCAAATGTCACGGGTTCAACTCTCGCTACATTATTTTTTGGTCAATTTCAAAATATTTTTATATCGTTTGTAGTTAAGGTTCCATTCCCCGAGAGTAAGACGAAATCTTCATTAAAACTGTATTATAAATTTTGAGAACAGTAAAGATGGGGATCAAAATTAATATTTTAATTTTATTTACAGACTACAGATTCCTTTGAATTTCACGACACCATACAGTGTGAAGAGGACTTCCTGAACTGCATAGACAATGACAAGGTTTGCTCCTTCATAGAAGATTTGATTGCTCAAAAATCTCCAATCAATAAGGTAATATATGATAACTATAAATATATGTATGCGAGGCCGTCGTGGCGCAGGAGCACGAAACGTGCGACAGTGCGGAAGTGTGTTAATGGGAAAATTGTCTTAACTAAGTTCTCAGGTTCCGTCTTCTTGGAATGCTATGTTAAGCTAAAAAAAACAAAAGTGCTATTTACTAAACTAAATTTTTTTTATCTCTAAAAAGTTTTATTTTGTACATAAACTATATATTGAAGTACTTTGTAAGTAAACAAGCTAATGATTTAAATTGAAATTTAAACTATTTTCTCCGCAACTCAACATGCAATGCCACCAGAATTCGGCGGAAAGTGGGGAACAGAGTGTCTTAACACTAGGTTCCCTCTGCCTATTACATTGCTGTGTGCAGCATACAGCGTAAAGCTGATATTATCAATGACTTCTATCACGTTTTCTCATTTGACATTATTATATTAATACTTTCAGGTGCTTCGTTTAATCTGTCTACAATGTGTAACAGGATCAGGTTTAAGACCGAAAGTTCTAGAATACTACAAACGTGAATTAGTACAAGTGTATGGACTCAAAACGTGGCTAACTCTTTGCAATCTTGAGAGATGTGGACTATTAAAACCCCAATCTGGAACACGGCAGTATACTGTATTGAGAAAGGTTTGTGTGTAATTGTGTTTTTTTTGTGCATGTATGTTTTATGCCGCCGTGGCGCGGAAACAGTGTTTAAATGTAAACGCGACGGTTTTAGGTTCGATTGCCACTCAGGGAATTGAGATATTTTTATTTTCTCGCTCAAAGCGGAACTGGCCGCTGTTTTTTGTCTTGTGGAAAATGGGGGATGTATAGTCTGCTATAAATGGGATAGAGTGTGAGCTAAAAAAGGAAATATTAAAGACTTGTAACCTACAATTAGGATTATTAATGGCCGACGTAGTTTTGATTTCGGTCAAATTGAACCGAAATTTATGTAGGCAAGCAAGTCATTCATAATTTATGATAAAGAATATTTTTTTTTATATTTTTACCTTATTTTTTTATAATTTTATAGGCTTTGCATCTAACTATGGATGAATCGGAATTAGATACAAAGGAAAAGAGTATCTTGTCATACAAGTATGTGCCGTTAACTGTCCGCCTCAGCGAGCACATTGCTAAGAATAAAGGATGGACCGGTAAGATATTTAAACATGTTTACTTATTAAAGATCATTTTCATTTTTTATATATTGTGTAAGTATAGTGTCTACTTTATATATTGTGTAGGTATAACCTTGTCTCTTTACTAGAGCGAGGAGATTATATTAATTCATTTCCTCCTTTAAAACTCTTATATTTTGTGTTTTTATTTTGCTTTAAATTTGTATTAATACTTTGCTTTTTTAACTCTGAAACATTAATAAAAAAATCTAGATTACATTTCAAGATTTTAAAAAAATCTCTATTCTGATTCACTTTTCAAATAATAATTCTACAAACTACACTAATAACATTATTGATAAAAAGTTACGCAATCGTTATCTGAGTAACAATATATTTGACTCTGGCTGTGAACGATTATTTATATGACGCATATTTAACAAGACCACACAAAGTACCTAAATTTATTAGTTATTATTATAATTGACACTAAATGAACATTTTTATAAATGATAAACAAGTATAATTACGTAAACATATATCGTATGTTTGTCGCTTTATACCACACTATGTGTTGAGAAGTTAAAAAAACCATTTTTGGATATATTAAAAATTATTATTCTTTAATACCACTTATGACTTATTGTATTCAGTTTACATATCAATCTTTGTCGAAATTATTAAAAAAAAAATAATGTTTAATTTATATACAAGATGATATTGAATATAATTTTTAGGCCTAGCTGACGTCTTAGGTTCTCTGCCGGGACCAACAATTGATGAATTACAAAGCCTGCAGCCCCGTATGACCCGACGTAATTCTATTTCTAGTGAAAACTCATCTTCTATAGAAAATCCTAAAGTAATTCTGGTATTCTTCATCGGAGGTTGTACTTATCATGAAATATCAGCTTTAAGAAATATCAGCCAACAAGAAGACTCTAATGTGGAGTTTGTAATACTCACCACAAAAGTAATAAATGGCAATACATTTATTGAAGTCTTAATGGAATCTGAATAGATGTTATTTAAAAAATGTAATGTATGTATTACCTATTATCAAGTTCTTATCAATACTTATTTTATTTGTATTAAAATTAAATAAATATCATTGAAATATATTATGTGAGTATATACTTTGTTTTATTGAAATTAATGTATATTAAAATAAAACCATATGAACCATGTGTTTTGGTTTATTAAAATTTCATATTATTTAACTTTGCATATAATATAAATTTTAATTTGATCAGTTTAAATAAACTTACAAAAGTCTTGCATGCTTACTGTCTATATATTACAATTATTAAAGCTTCAGCATAATAAAATAATTTATACACCAATGTTAACAAAACTTTGACTATTTTCATAAATATTCATTGCTTGTATATTTTGTGATGTTAGATTTCTTCGAAACGTTGACACCATATTTCTTTGCTAAATCTAATAATTTTTCATTGTCATAACCAATTTTTTCTTTATAGCTTTTTATCAATAGCGGCATTAGTGTTTCCAATATAAATTTAAGATTTTTCTGAATATATCCTGAATCACTATTACAAGTAAATGTAAGGCGTGAATTAAATATCGCATATATACAATCATCGACAACATCCATCATATCCTTTGTAACTATTTGTAGGCCAACATTTTGTACAGTAAGGATGGACTGCACAAACCAAATGGTGCTACTTGATAAGTCCACCCACGTTTCATTTATCACATGTTTTGTTAAGATAAGGCCTAAATTTTCCACTTGTATTAAAAATTTATTAACACCAGCTTTTGTATGCATATTTACAGGGGTCCATTTGTCTTCTGATATCTTATTCTTCATTGAGTCGACAATTTTTTCCTTATATTCTTTTAAGGCCTTTATTATGGGTGTCCTTAAACAGCTGTTCATTTGAAATCTTAAATCTAAACCAAATTCACAAAATAGAGCACATTGATCACGTAAACTCTGAACACATTCTAAAACAGAGTCTAAAGCACACTGTGGAGTAAATATTTGTTTTATAATCTGACTCATTAGAAGTCTAAGTTGCATACTAGCCCACACTATAAAAGCACTTAATTTATTTTTAGGGAATAATGAGATAAATTCAGTTAAGGCATCACTCAGTGAGCAGAAGAACACTTCGCCCACTTGTTTAACATAACTGTATATAGAACCTTCAAGTTGAACACCTTTTACATGAGCCCTAACAGTATGGCTACATATATCTAGAAAAAGTTCACAAGCCTGACTAGTCATATTAAATTTATTGAGTATTAGAACAGGAGGGCGAGACGACCTTAGTCCACCCCTTGGACTCCAATTATGAGTTACATCTAGCTCCTTCAGCAATATTTCAGTTAAAGTTTTTTGTTTCTGTTCTATTTTTTTCAATATCCCATTTCTTTGGGGATGGTTGATAAAATCTGCTGAATTTAATGTGTTTTGAGCAGATATCATTAACTCATAGGTTTTTTGAAAATGTCTTTCAACTATAAGCACATCTAATTCTTCTGTAACATCAGTGAGCCAATCAGGTAAAGGAATTACCTGAGGTGAAGGTATTTCTTCAACTGAAAGACTCGGAGATTCCAATGATTCATGTTTAACTTTATCTAAGGAATCTTTTTTCTTTTGTTTAGAATTTTCTTTATCAATGTGCATTTTTTTAGCTATATCAAATTTATCAAGCCAGTCTTTTTTTATTGCTAAACTGTTACATTGAAATACTCTAGTGTCGGGAAAAGCTAGCACCTTAAATGCCTGTTTGACAGTACCCAAGTCCCGAACATTAACTACTGCTAAAGTACTAATAGGGTAACTAGTTTGTAATTTGTATCGCATTGGCCCTCGCCGGTTTGAAATCCAAGAGGTTAACATTAAACAATCATTAAATAAATAAACGTGCATTCTTTGAAGAGCAGTGTTCTCTTCAGAGTCTATCTCTAGCAGATCACCTTCATGTAGCAAGTAACGTTCTGGGGCATCTAATAAATTTATACAACCTTCAACTTTTTCTGCTATAGAGTTAAGCTTATTCTTTCGTTCTTCTTCGGCTCTCTCTGCTTCTAAATTATGGTTGTCTAGTGACTCTCGAGATAATGTATTTTCATTACCTAATATAGAAGCTTGTGATAATGTTGTAAGAATAATTCTTTGGTCGCTTAACAAATGCGACAATTTGTACATTTCGGTTTCTAAGTGCGATATCTCTGTAGCGGTTTCAATAAACTGCATATAGTTTTCGTACACATTTTTCTTGAGAGCATTGGCAGTTTCATCAGCTAATCCTTTGATTTTCTCCTTTTGCTGGGCTAGCTCCTCCCCTCCGACACATGACTTGGCCAACTCTTTTACATATCGCTCCGGAACAAAATCTGGCACCGCAAACTTTTCCATATTAATATCAGACATAGTTTTGCATAAATATTTACAATTACGTTAAACAATTAACAATAAAAATACTGTTCTCACATCATTCGATAATCGAACGACAGGACGTATCAATCAACCCGTCAATGTCAACCGTAACTGGCGTTTTGTAGAAGTTTGTACTGTCATCATATGTCAATTTTTAACTGTCAACTCTAATTTATTTTTAATAAAAAAAAAGCTTAAGATTCAATTAATTTCAGTATTTTTTTACAGACTGTGCTGCAGAGTGGAAAAAAATACTGAAATCACAATTTTGTGTATGGTGGGTACTAATAAAAAAAATTCAATACTAGAAAAACTCTATTAATTAGAAAAAAAAACTCAATTGAGTTCTACACTACAAAAATTCATTTAATTAGAAAAAAACTGAATTTTATTTAGGGTTGTCCTTTAAGCCCGATTTTAACACGACTGGAGTAAACCTTCTGTACTTCCTCTTCGTAGGCATTCACTCCCCTAGTCAAGCGTGCGTAAAGAAGGTTTACTTGAAAAATTATACTCTTATTTATAAGACAAATCCACTCTGTCCAAGAGCCTGAATATATAGTGATGGCTTGCCCCGGTTCGCCTCTCGACCACTCCGCTTTATGTCGGTTTTTTGAACGCAAGACGATGAGGTGAGGAAATCAATCACACTCTTGCGCACGCTCATTTTGTAATGCAAAGTACAAGAAAATATAATTTTAAAGTATTAAAAAAAATATGGCGCATGTTATGTATGTACACAACATACACCATTAAAGATATATGTTACATATATACATGCACGCACACACACACTTGTACATTTAAGCTTTACTTAATTATTAATATATACTAAATGCTTACGATTAGTCTAAGGTATATACTGTTAATATTTTTCTACATCTGAACTCATTGTAGATTATGCAAGCCTGATTTGTAAAACAGGTATATACCCAGTATGAACACGAGTCCCTCACATCAGCTTTTTACTGTTCTACTAGTTTTCAATTATATATTTAATATGACCAAGCTTAGTGAATTGAAAATAAGGATACTATAATTTACATATAAAGCGCCTCGCGAGAGTGTGATTTGAACGTTAGGCTTGGCAGGCAACTGAATAACTCGAGAGTGTGAGTGCTGAGCTTCCACTCGCCAAACCTCGAACCGAGAGCCTCTAGAAGACACCTTGTGAGTGTGTTGGCCTAGAATTAACATGGTATAGTATAGTAATGAGTTTTTTATGTGAACAAAATGAAATATCTGTTGTAGCACTAGACGTTGCTTAGAAATAAACAATAATATTAATTACCAGTGTAATAATGATTACATAATTAACAAATAACATATACATATAATTCGTTGTCCATAATATTTAAGAATATACATAGTATAAATATTCAAATTCTAGGTGATGTAAAGCCTTCCTTGTGCAGTGTGCACCTACGTAGTTATATTAAATTAACGTAATGAAATTAATGGCGTCTTGGACTTTAATTCCACGCATTGCAAGAGCTGGACAACTTTAAGTATAAATTAAATATATCACGAGTAACGTTATAGTTATTCTATTTTATTAATATGACATGTATTACTAAGAAAATAACAGTATATTATTAATTACAAACCAATGGAAACTTGTACAAAAATTAAAGTCAATAACCATTAGCGTATTTAGAAATATTTTCTGGGATGGGGCCCGGACTTTAACTATGAACGGGTCACCATCATCATCAACCTGTCCACGTCCACTGCTGAACCTAGGCGTCACCGATGGCACGCCATTCAGCTCTTCGCATCCAGCCTTCCAGTTGCCAGCCATTTTATGAATTGTCACCTCCTCCAGCTGGAGTAAATCCTACATTACGTTCTGGAATGTACACGGCTCAAATACCCCCAACACCCCTACCCCTCCACTTTTCTACACCCACGCCAATAACAGGGGTGGTTTTTTAAATTTTTTTTAGTAAAAATTCTACGGTGAGCACCAGACTATTCTGGGGTGCGAATGTACCAGCTATGTAGTTCAAAATGTCAGGTGTAAACCGAATGACGTTAGAATTTGCTATCTTTTTATAAGTCTATGTTCATCAGATATGGCTCTGCTGAGAATAGGGTAAAATTTAATTTTTTTTTTTCGAATCGGTTTAATTGCTGTTGACCTGAACTGGTCTTGCAGCGTCACCAGGCGGGGAGGGGCGGGAGTAGCTCGCCCCTGAATTATTATTTTGACGTGGTAATGTCTTATATGATTGGCCTAAGCGTTCAGCTTTTGATGCATCGATCCATTCATTGTTACTCGTAATTAAATAGTACATTTTTATTTTAAAATTTTTCGATAAAAATGATTATTACTACTAACTTCTTATTTGTATGATAATAATAATAATATTTCAGTGACAATAATTCAGTTCAATTCATAAATATATGCAATTTTTCATCAGCTTTTTGACATTTTTTTGCCATTAACTTTTTTAAAAAATTATGATATATTATCACTTCTACCAGTTTTGATTACAGAAGTGCTGATGCGTTATTCAGTGCGTGTGTTCTAGTACTAGTATGTTATTAAATGCACAAAGTGTTTCAAAAATAGGTAAAGATATTTTCTCGAGTGAAAATGGACCTGTGTTTACAATAACACGCGTCAGGATTGCCCTCTCATATTAATTTTTAATGGCGCTTTTGACTCGACACCAGTGCTAAGTAATGAATTATTTAGATAATATCTAATATTAATTTATATTTTGAAAAGGTTTTAGGCACTTGTCAATTAAAATTATTCATTATATGTTTTTCAATAATTTAGTATATCTTAGGTACCAATTAAAATATATATATCTTACATTGAAATAATTTTTATTTTAAAATAATCATCATTATCTATCGATCCTGTGTTAAAGATATATAATATATTTCATATATTCTAAAACAAAGGATCAATATAATTGTATTTTATTTGTTTTCTCTTAATTTTTATCAAATTATGGCAAGTTTATTCCTTTTTTTCTTCGTTGGCAACGTTTTCGGCAGTGCTGTTCAAGTTGGCAGTGACTTGCGGAGGTTCTACACTCTCGGTGAAGTTACCGTTGCGCTTGTATCTATAGTAGCGCGTGGAGACCGCTTCGGAATGAGACTGGTAACAACTTACGAGAGCGTCTCCATGATGATCTGGATGATGACAAATAAAATAATTATAGTTATATAATTTTAAGTAAATATAATATTAAACATAAAATTTAATTTCTTAGCTTATGTTTGTATACTCACCGCCGGGGCAAGTGCATACGGCGATATGACGGCGCGCCATACAAACTGCGCCCGATCCACACTGTGTGTTGCCGAGGCACGGGTCCACGCATTGATAGCCGACGCAAGCTAAGTGATCTGCACATTGAGAGTCTAATTCACATTCACCCTAATAAAAGAAAAAAATATATATTAATAATTTACACAGTACAACTGACTATACATAAAATTAAACATGTCATAGTATCCAGACTATAATCTTAAAATTTAAAAATGTATATATCACAATCAAATATACCTAGAAAACTTTACATATATAGACAGTATTCAATTATTCATTTTATTCTATATTTGATAATTCCTTATTTAGTGTCTTCCAAAATCTTGAATCTTCCAGAGTCAAATTTTTAGGTCTATAGAGTCCACCAAAAGAAGTACTTACCCCACCATCAGCGGGTAACAGACACAACGTCTCAAACTCGGGTAGAAATAAATGAACCAAGTGTTTTTTACTAGTTTTATCTCTCTTGGTACATTGTTATAGACAAGATAAAGGGGGATTTAAAGAAAAAGATTTAAAATTACCTTTTCACAAGCGACGAGTGCATTACCGAGGTAGCCAGTAGGGCAGGTGCAGACGGGGCGCTCGGCGCCGGTGCGGTCGTGACCTGGAGTGCACTTCGCATTGGCACCGCAAGGGTTAGGCTCACAAAGGTCACCTAAGTTTCAAATTGTAAGATTATATTTATTTCATTTGTATTTGACCGCCTATGGGAAATTAATATAAATACATGGGATTAGTTTTGTTGGAGCAAGTCAGACTGTGAACTTTGGCTATCGATAAAAACCCCAACCAATGTTTGCTTATAAAGCTAACAAGAGTTTTAATAATTCGGTTCGTTTTCCCAATGCTGGCAGTTACAAATAAATTAACATAAAAATATTTTTTGGCAATAAATATCATATGTATAAGAAAAACAATAAATCAGCTTCACGTTGTTTAGGCAGTAGGAATCTAGTGTTATAACACTTCTTTCCCCGTATTCTCCCGAATTTTTCCCCATGGCATATTGTGTAGAATAACTCAATGCCGGGCTTTTGTCTTGGTGATTGCCAGATTGAACAAATTAAAATATTTAAAAAATCATTCAACTAATTATCAATCATTTAATATTAATTGGAAAATAAAAGAAACCGACAAATAAATCGTAAGTAACAACAACAATTATATTTTAACCAACATTACGCAAATATTTCAAATGAATTCCTTATGCAACATCTCCTTTAGGACATGACTATTTTTGTTCACAATAATGGATGACGAGTAATCGTTACTCATGCGCCGCAAAAGGCCTACAAAATGTGAAGGTAACTGAGGTCGTGGCATTAAAACTTGAGTCTCAAGCAAATTACGAAACAAATTTTATGACATTTTAATATTTTTTTTTAACAAGTCGTTGAAAGCAGATTAATGAGTCTATTTTTTAAACTTTTTAGAAGAAAATAGATAATATCAATAAAGGTATATTATCAGAAAATATTAAAATCGTAAATAGAATTTTATTTTAAAACAATTAGATTTGATATAAGACCCGTAGTATTACGCGCTTCGTTCTTCCTGACTACCCCGCTAGGGATACAGCGTGAAACTAAGTTAAAGTTGAATATATTATAACAAAATTGGGTATAAATATTGGATACATGTTCTCTTGATATATAAATACTTACGCGCTTCAAAAGGTCTGCAGAATGTGAATGGATCGCCAGTCATAGTCTTAGGGCAAGAGCACACTGGGGTCAAGCCGCGCAAATTGCAGTCCGCGTTCACGCCGCACGCGTTAGTGCAGGGGTTGATGCACGCGTTGTACACGCACGCGGGCTTGTAACTCGGGCACTCACTGTCTGATGTACATTCGGCTGAACAGATTTTGTATGGATCGCCGTGGTAGCCCTAAATTACCAAATAGAAACGTAAAATATGAGACGCGACGCTGTGTCGAGTTTGAAGCCAATGTACTATTTATACTGTAGTGTACCTACAGTAGACATGGCGCAGTGGCACATGCGTGTGACTCTGTAAGGGCGACGGTTTTGGATTCGATCCCCATTCGGTGGAATGAATTGTTATTTATTAATATTTTCATTTCTTCACTCGGGTAACAAAAACAAACAAAGCGCGTCGTTGAATTCCACCACTCAACATACAATGTCTTCAAAATTTGGTGAAATCTGGGCAACTTAGTGTCTAAACACTAGATACCCTTTGCCTTCCCTGCTCTTTATGTTCGGAATACAGTATGAACTTATTTAAAAAAAACCAGAAAGTACCACCTACCCTGGGACACTTGCACACAGCGCGGTGCTGCGCGACGGTCTCGCAGTCCGCGTTGACGCCGCAGTCGCTGCAGGGGTTCACGCACTTGAAGTCGCGGCACGACTGGTGCGAGCTGCAGTCGTGGTCCGAGTCGCATTCGTGTCTGCATCCTGATAGTGGACTCCCCTGAAACATTTTATAGTTTTTATTTAAATAATTATTCGGTATATTAATAGAGGTTGTGGGTTCGAATTCCACTCGAGGAAATTAAATATTCTATATTTTTATTTCTTCTCTCTGGTGACGAGGTAAAGCGTGGCGTAGAGTTCCAACAATCAGCTCGAAATGCCTCCAGAAATTGGCGGAAATAGAGAACATGATTATTTATAAAAATAAATTAAATTAAATATTTGAAAATTAAATATGAATTGAAAGAAAAAAAGCTTGCATTACAAAAGTTGATATGCCAAAGAATTTTTATATTAAATATAGTTCAATAAATTTATTTACTTTGTATCCAGGTAAGCAGGTACAGATTGCTTGGTTGTGAGCGACGTGACATTTAGTATTTTGTCCACATGGAGATGGGTGGCATGCTTCCTCTACAAATTTTTAAAAAGAATTACAAATAATATTGCAAGGGCTTAAAAGTGGGAGGTTGAGATCGTTTTAGCGCGATGGCACAAGCGCGTAACTAGACGCGTTGGTTGTAGGTTCGAATCCCAATCAAGCGAATAAAATATTTAATATTTAAAGTCCTTCACTCTGGTCAAGGCAAAGCGCGATTTTGAGTTTCACCACTCAACACTCTATACTTCACAATGCCTAGAGAATTCCTCGAAAAATGAAAAACGGAATTTCTAATCACTTGTTTCCCTCTGCCTACCCTGCTACCCTACTGAGATATAGCGTGAAGCGAAAAAAATGCAGAATATTTTTATGTAATTTATATACCCGGATCAGCAACTCTGCAGGATGAGAAAGGATTTCCAGTATATCCAGAAGGACACGAGCATACTGGGACGTGATGACGGACCTAAAAAAAATATTATATATTATTTTTCACCCCAAATTTCCACTGGTTCCACATTATGTTTACATATGTATTAAATAAAGTATTATTAATAAATGTAGTCCTTTACAAATATGAATGAAAAACTATAGGTAGGTATACTTACATCACAATTGGCGTTTACTCCGCACGCGCCTTCACAAGGGTTGATACAATGTTGATTGACACACGACTGGTGAGCGCGACATTCACTGTCATCTTTGAAACAATTACAATTAAAGTAGTATTTTTTTGTTTTAGTAACTACTAAAGTTTTTCTTTTATCAGTCGGTATTATCAGTGATAGACATTATCTTAACAATTTATTTCATTGCGGCGTTGAGTTTCGCTTCTCAATATGCAATGGTTAATGGGAATGGGATATCTTAACACGAGGTTCGCCGTTTCTCTCAGAATATCGTGCTATATATAAAGCCAAAAAAATCTAGTTCTTGTGCCTACTTAAATAGGAAATGATTAGATGATTATAGGCTAGATAGATCCGGAATCCAGAAACGCATTTTCTTTTATTTTATGTTTTTGTCCGACGGGACGCGTTTTTTTCCCGCGAAGCGAGCGGACTCAGCTAGTGTTATTATAAAAAAAGATTCTTACCGACACATTCAATTTTCACGCACTGTGACAATGGATCTCCGGAGTATCCTGGAAGGCAGGCGCAGACTGGTCTCACGCTGCCATGAGTGCAATGAGCGCCCACTCCGCAAGTATTTGGTCCACATCTGACCACCTCGTCAGAGATGGAGCGCCCGTGCTCGTATAAATTGCGACCGTAGTAGCCTCGCGGGTTGTAGTACCGCTGACCTGGGTTTGATACCAAAATAAAAATAAATATTTGAACTGTTTTTTGTTTAATTAAATTAAAATCTCTTTGCGAATTTAACTATTTAAACTCTTAATACAAGATACTTAAAGAAATACAAAATATTATATTGATTCAATAAATATAATTTTAAATTAATGAATTCAGTCAATAAAAAAAAAATAACACCAAATTGTTAAATTTTCAAAAAAATTACGTTGTGTCAAGTATCTCTTCAGATAGCGACCTCATCAGTCAATATTTAAGTAAACATTCTAACGACGATAACACGTAATATTCTCTGTAAATAATTCAAGCTTAAATTTTTTTGCATAATCTCAATTCACCGCGAGACCGTGAGGCGTCACTCAACCTCAGACCTCCATATAAGGGTGTAGACGAGTTACCAGCCCACACTGGACCTTTTGTCCTTGTCCACTCGACGTATCTCGGAAGCTTAATGGCTATACGAGTAACAATACGCGGTCGATTCGTTAATAAAGCTGAGAATATCATTATATTATTATTTATTAGGAGCGTGGGACTGACGCTTATTTATATTAGGATGTGTTTCTATGTTTTCACATATTATTAATTTCAGTATTTATTTATAAGTTTCTATTTGCTATTTCCCGAAATAGAGAATTAGAGACCCCCCAGGGAATCCCTTTGCGATCTCCGAGAGGGGGCTCTCAAGCGGCCATTTGCGGTAAAACCTTTCAATAACAGTTTCAGCCCATTCTTAATGATAAAGTATGATAAATTAGATAGAGGAAAACTAGAAATTAAATATTTTCATTTTCATTAAATATATAATATAAAAAAGAGGCCGTCGTGGCGCAGCGGCACAAGAGTGTGACTGTAAAACGACGGTTGTGGGTTCGATCGATTTTTAAATATATAATAAAGGTATATATTGAATTAAGCATGTCAAAAGGACAAATTATATTTACTTTCATTATTGTTAAATATTTGCAATTTGTTATGAGTCATACTGGACTCTAAGCGGTAGTTTAGCGGCTTATTGAAACAGTATAAATTATAATAATATTAAATGTCGACGTTCACAGAATACAAGACGGCAAGGAACACTCATACGTCTAACTTCAGATATGTATCTTATATGAAAATGACTTTCCATTTACCTACATTGTTCACATAATGTTAGTTTTATTATTATACATTTTAAGTATTCCTTGCGTAAAAAATCGCCAGAAAAGTTAGTTATTGAAGCAAGGTGTAATTCTCTAAATAATATGATATATTAAAGTATGATTTTAAGGAGATCACTTGAGTGTTTTACTCTCTAGTAATATAAATATTTACTGTTATCATTTCCTCGCACGGGTACCGAGGCAAGGGAGGACGGGGGGGTTTCCCTTTGCCTACCCTGCATCTGGGAGATGAGAGTGTACAGCAAATAAATCCAATAAATTATAGATATCTTGAAGAAAATATAGATAAGCATGCGAATACAGAAATGGCACCCACATCCTTTAAAACGCTGCGTGCGCTAAATAATTAAACAATTATATGTTAATCTCTTGAGTGACATTGTCAGTGATTTATTCTAGTGGGCTGATTCCGCGTGGTTGAGTGACGACGTGTTTGTTTATGAGTGCAAAAAATGCATTTTTTTTTACATCAGTGACGACGATTCTATAATGAGGAAATATGTATATATAGATTGTTTGTTTAGTTATGTTCTAGTGTTATATTAAGATATGTTTTAATGCAATACAGTACATTGATACGTTTTATAATAAGATATCTGTATATTTAAAAAATAAAGAAATGAAAAAATGAAAAAATATTATTATTATCTCGAATGTGAATCGAACCCACAAGCTGTCGAGTTCACAGTCACACTCTTGTTGTGCCCCTGCGCCATGCGCCTATATCTCTTTTTACACACCTATATTTTTATATATAATATATTAAAATATTAACTTACCCTCAACGCCGAAGCAAAACGCCGTAAGCGCCAAAGACGCTATTAGTAATATTTTTCCCTCCATCTGTAAAGAGCAAAAAAAAAAATACTGTAGTCGTATTTACATGATGTCCACAAATACAAATTACCATTACCGCTACCAATAATAATTTTTAAATTAACATTCATTACATAACATTCAAATAACATCTATTTTTTTACAAAAATTATATATTTTGTTAATCTGTGCCTAAATTATATTATCGATTTTAGTATTATAACATCTTAATTTTTTTATTTATTTATTTAATATTCAAAAATATTTTGTATTGTTTGAATACGTTATAATCGATATAAAAACAATTAAATCAGCTTCACGCTGCATCCCGCACGCAGCAGGGCAGGCAGAGAAAACATAGTGTAAACACACTTCGTTCTCCGGTTTCCACCGAGGCTTAGTACCGGAGCGACGAAATGAAAATTTTATTAAATAAATAATAATTCATTTATCGAGTGGGGATCGAGCCCACAACCGTCGAGTTAGAGTCGCACCTTGCGCCCCTGCGCCCTCGCGTCCCGACGACCTCATCCATATAAGTGCTATATATTTAAAAATAATTTTAAATATACCATAAAAATATAATTTATTGGAAACTTTTCAATTTGATAAATATGGAAGCACTTCACACATCTCAAAATAATCTTCAAATAAATCTCCAATTCTCACACTGTCACTCACTAAAATTATTATAATTATATAAATGGACACAGGAGACACTTACAACTGTCCGTCCGTGCGTGTGGCGAAGAGGAAAACGTGCCTTCTACAGGCACACAGTGTCCTTATACCACCTGGCGTCGCCTACGCATAGCGAATTGGTCTGACTAACCACAACCAAAAATTGCACTTAAATATATTAATTCATATCCGTAACTAATTAATTATTCATATTTCTATCTCTAAAATATATTGATTTAAATGAGATGATCTAATTTTAATTATCATTAAAAACAATTGAATAGAGCACCCAGCTGTCTTATCACATTGTAAAGTCTATCTGGTTTTCTCCATATACGGTGAAGAGAAACAGGTGTATTTAAGCCTATAATGATGTCATTTCTTTTTGAGTAGGTAACTATTACCGCTCTAAATGTGGGAAAACCTGGCGGCACGAGTAAAGATTGTAAGAAGGATATGCATCTATAACAAACTATATGTATTATATAATTCAATAAGCTACGAGGCTATGGACGTCCTCGGTGGTGCACTGGAATGATTTCTCAATGTAATTGCCATGGTCGCAGGTTCGCTCCCCAGTAGGAACGATTCTTGTTTTTTAATTATTTCTATTTAGCTCTTCTGGGTAGAGCGGCGTTGGCTTTCACAATATCCGAAATAATGTCCTAGTTTCTGTTTGCCTGTCCTACTTTGTACGGAAGAATCACGAAGCGTGTCTGTAAACATGACTGGTTGTGGGTTCGATTCCCACTGGAAATTAAATACTTATTTAAATTCATATTTTCATTTCTTCTAGCTTCGTAAAGCTATTTCTTAATAATTTTTTTATACGTGAAGTAAAAATTCCCTTTCATTTAGTTCAGAAATTCCCTCATTTAGATCAATGTCAGTTCTGATATCGTTGTAAGAATCTATACAATTACGTGAATATAAAAAAAAAATAGTTAATTCTTTTTGCTTGTCCTTGAAATGTTTGTTAATATCCATATAAAAACTTGTTTATGAGATAACTACATATATAACACAATTTGGATCAATTTATTTAATATTCATTGGTGTTTCCAAGAAAGGGATATATCGATCGTTATTAAGATAGATTGCAATTAAAGAAGATTCAGTTTATTTTACACACCCATTATCCATTTCAAATATCAATATTAGCATAAGCTTTTGGTGCCGGACACTGGCCACTACCTATATTTTTCTGAGTTGGTAACTGAGCCGGTCGACCCACATTGATTACGTCAGTTTTATTTAACTCTTGTAAATAACAATAACAATATTGGCTACAGGCTAGCAACCTACATCAAATAAACATACTACTAACTATTTATATGACATATGTACAATGTAAAGATAATTCTGATGAAAAATTTAACATTTATTATAATTAAATTTATATTTGCATTTCTTTGGTGTCGAGGAAAAGCGTGACGTTGAGTTCCGCCAATCAAAACGCAATGGCTACAGAGGAAAACAGGGAACGGAGTGTCTTATTGCTAGGTTCCCTCTGGGCTCTGCCTACCCTGCTGTGTGCGGGATACAGCGTGAAAATGATTTATTCAAATACCACATATATGTACATTATAAATGTACAATTTACTATATACATGACAGATGAGTACAATTTTCAAATTACTTTTCAATCACTCACTTAATAAAGTGATAAATCAATCTCTGTGTATAAATTTGAACCCAAAGACATCGTATCTTTTGCGCTATGTTAGACACATTACAAATAAGCTGTGAATGGATCAATCTATAAGAAATGTCCTATTCGGTAATTTAAAATAGATTTTAAAATATTCATTATTATGTGAATTCATTTTTCAGCCGTGTGGTCCCGGCTTAGAATAGGATCACCCTGGTACTGTCGGTGTCGTAAGAGGCGACTAAAGTACGTGTGGAAGAGTCACGTCGCCAGTAATGGCAACACGCATGGGCAGACTCGACCGGATTTAATACCACCCCCGGCATCTTAAACCGGCGTGAAGTAGTGGCCCTTGCCACTGCGTTTCGCATTAGGTAATGCCGGGCCCCGGTGCCCTTCATCTCCACCTTAAAGGCTGGCAACGCACCTGTGGCTCCTCTGGTGTTGCATGGGGTCGTGGGCGGCGGTGATCACTTACCATCAGGTGACCCGAACGCTCGTTTGCCTTGTCCTCTCCCATAAAAAAAAAAATACTTCTATTTTTTTTTTCATAAATGTTTAAAATTGTAAGAAAAAATACCTAAAACTAAACACCATATATAAAAAAATCTTAGAACAATTGTTCATAAACTCAAATATAATATTTAAAACTTTGATTTTTAATTTTTGTCATGGTCGTTTCTTAACGTAAACATTATTTAGATAAACAGCTGACCTTAGGAAATGCTTTTGACATTGACAATTGTCCAGTTCACAATATTGACATGAATGACAGCCTTATGATTTTCTTCTTTATAATGTATTGAAGGACAATGAACGGCGTAAATACTATTATAAATTAAAACAACAAATTTTACTTTCAATCTATTATTTAAAAATGTCCGCAAGTAAATTAGACGCCGTTTATCGGAGTATACTCTTAACGAAATTTTTCACGAAAGGTTGGGGAAAACCTGAAAATTTGAAAAGGTATGACTTAATATGAAGTTACTGGATAGTAAAAGATAGTTATTACATAGAATTATTAAGAAAGTCGAAAACAATATAATAACTGCCCACTTACACGATTTTAAACTTCATATTTTTAGGTTATTTGAGTTTAGAAAAGTAGTGTCAAATCGCGACGAATGTTTTAAATTAGTTGAGAGAGATTATCCAGTGACTATAACGAAGGTAAGGTCATGTTTATAATTAATTTCGACAAACCGAAATTGGGCCCTTCATGCAAAGTTGATTATTTACAAAACAGGAACAAAAACTCACAGACTGTCATATACTGGAAGGATATTTCTTATCACCCTTAGAGAAACACTTGCCAGGAATTGTACCTGAAGTAGCTAAAACGGCCCATTTCCAAATACTATTACCAATAAAATGGGCAGATACTCACTGCAAACCTGTGTGTTTACATCTTGCTGGAACCGGAGACCATGTAAGAATATTATTATATTACACAAATCACTTTAAATTCAAAATTATCACTATTCCTAATAATGTTTTAAGTTTTTACAAATTACATTATTCACATTTTCATATAATTTTAAGGAATTTGTTGTCAAAACATGTTTATTGTAGTGTACTTGTTACATAATTTTTACAAACTAATATTAAACTAATGTTAAATTGTTAATTAATCCCATACAAACATTATAGAAAATATTAAATATGTTATACATTTGAATAACTTAAATTATAAAAAGACAACCAGTCACCATATCTCATAATTAAAATAATATTAAATATTGAAGCTATATTTATAAAATATACTTGTTAAATGCCACGAAACTAATTATTTTATCTTTAAATAACCATTGCATTCTCAAAATAGTACTGTAAAACAAATATTATCTAGATATTTTTAACTTGTTTATGTGAGCTGTTTTGGCTGCATTCATGCATCATATTACAAACAACAAATTAATTAGACAAGTCCCACAACTCCGCCATCCCGATACATAGATAAATTTAAACATCATACTATAATATTATATGTATAGTTTTCTATTTACAAATATACTTTTTTAATTCATACTCACTTTTCTCTATATATAATACTATATTTTACTTGTGACTTTGCCCATGTGGTCAAATGTGAATAACTTAAAGTTATGTCTCCCACATTGTAAATACCTGAAGCAACTTTGAGTGGGTACAGTAAGTTAAGTATAGCCTCCTCAATAAATTATTATGAAAAAAAAATCTATTCAAACCAGTGCTTCCTGGGACTATCCGTGTACAATCTAACAATTCAAATTTCAGTTTTTGAAGGTTCTAAAGTAATTATTTTTTCTATTGTTTTTAGTTTTTTTGGCGAAGACGAAATTTAATGGTGAAACCTTTACTCAAAGAAGCTGGTATTGGGGGTATTATTTTGGAAAATCCTTTCTATGGACTTCGGAAGCCTACAGATCAAATGTAAGTATATTTTTTTTTTATTATAAAATTTACAGCAGTGCTACGTTATGTTATTTCCATTGCTTAAAATGTAGTTGAAGCTTAGTGAAATAGCATTTGACTGTAAATGTGATGATTTTGTGTTTAACTCTCATATTTGGGAATAATTATATAGTGAAGTAGCATAACTTTAAGTTCCGCCACTAAAAAACATAAAAAAATATGTGCCAAAACTGTTTAATAATATCCAATATTAATAATATCCATATTAATAATATTTAATAATATCCATATGTGTCGAGGCAAAGCGCGGCGTTGAGTTCTGCCACTCAACACGCAATGCCTCCAGAATTTGGCAGAAAGTGGGGAACGGAGTGTCTTAACACCGAGGTTCCCTCTGCCTACCCTGCTGTGTGCGGGATACAGCGTGAAGCTGAAAAAAAAATATTAAAATGATTACACGAAATGAGCAAAGTATATATTTTTAACATGTAAATGTCTGATTGTAAATTTGACAGTTAAAGGTTCAATCCAACATAGTAAATGTAAAGTAAATATTTATATTTACAACGAAAATTTTACACTGAATCGCTCAAAAAAGTACCCAAAAAAATGTTTTTTTTTAATAATCAAATTTACAGTCGATCATCATTACATAATGTATCGGACATATTCGTGATGGGTGGTTGTTTGATCCTGGAGTCTTTGGTGCTATTCCACTGGTGCGAAAGAAACGGCCTCGGTCCGTTGGGAGTGACGGGACTCTCTATGGGAGGACATGTGAGTTTACTACTTTTATATCTTTTTATATAAAACTATAAATGCAATTACTGTAGATTCAGTTTCTTTTAGGGTTTGAATATTTTTAATACGAATTATTACGAAAGAATGGAGTGTTTTCACACTAGTTCTCTGGCAATATGGGTGTATTATTGTAATGCGGGAAAATGCCTTCAATCAAATATTTTTTAAATAATTTTAGATGGCATCGTTAGCAGCGACCAACTGGCCAAAACCTCTTGTATTAGTGCCTTGCCTTTCTTGGTCTACAGCATCAGCAGTTTTCTTGCAGGTAAGTAAATTTTAATATATATTACTATTTTTTTTTTCATGCTCTATTGAAGACACTTCAACGCCACTACTTTTCACCTTAACTTCGAGTCTGCGTGTTGAGTTGCGGAAATCGACGTTGCGTTTTGTTTTCCATAAGTGCAAGAAAATAGTTGTTTCTTGAAGTGGGAGTAGTACCCACAACCGTGGGGCTTACAGTCAGAGGACGCTACGCCGCGACGCCATGTTGATTTTAATAAATATTTCATCTTCTCGAGAATGGGATCGAACCCACAGCCAAAAGTTTTTCACTTTGTACCCCTGCGCCACGGCGGGGCCTTCCTGCCCCACGCCTCTTTATCTTCATGGCGAATATTTATTTTAATTTAAAAGCGCGGCGTACACAACACGTATTACCTCCAGAATTCGGCGCAAAGTGGGGAACGTCTTAACATGAGATTCTCTCTGCCTACTCCGCTGCGTGCGGGATACGGCGTGAAGCTTTTTTATTAAATTTTTTATTTGATTTATTCTGTTTTATATTTTAGGGTGTCATGTCACATTCAATAAACTGGGATCTCTTAGAAGACCAATATCTTTCAGATGGTGTGTACAGAGAGAAATTGTCCAAAATGGTGACTATAGTCGATGAAGCATTTCTGGCTGGAAAGAAATTTGCACGCACTTATTCACAAAATATTGAAAACACACCCAATATACATAAAGATATAAAAAAAGATTGTGTTATAGATACCATTAATTATAACTCCCTTAAAAATCTAGATATTACATATAAAGAATCTAGCTGTGGCAATGGTAGTGCTCAAATAGATGTTAATAATAATATAGAAAAATCAGCTAAAGTACCTAAAAATATAACTGTCCTGGACTCACAAGACGTTAATCTTAAAGAAGACTTGAAAAGGCTGCTCAATGATAATAAAATAAGTAAATTTTTATATGATAAACTGACATCTAATAAAAATTTTGAATTAGAACCCCAAGACATTGATGATATAAATAAGCTACACGATGGTAGAATTAAACAACTGCTGCTCAATACGCAAACGCGAGGTACACCCTATCTCCATTTTGCTGTTATTGTTTATATATAATTCGCATTTTAATTTTTTTATAATTGTAATATTTTTTCAAGCTTCACAATGTATCCCGCATACAGCAGGGTAGGCAGAAGGAATCTAGTGTAGAGGCATTAGGGCCTCCATTCGTCCCGCACCGCCTAATTTTTGGATATATGCCAATATAACAGCCAATAAATACACATTTAATGGCTGTTTTGTCTTTTTACAAGAGCGAGAAAATGAAAATAATTTACTCCTCTCGAGTAGGTATTGAAGCCATAACCCTCGCGTCGTCCTCTATAGTCGTTACAACATTTATAACGACTATAGAGGATTCGAGTCCCGCTACTTACTTTCCTTACTTTATTAATTTCGTAATACTTTAATTAATTATTTATTTTCTTAGTATATAAGTAGCATTTTATTAAAAGTTGAAATACATAATGTATCTTACAGATTTAAAGGAAATCTTAACAGAATTACCTAAACCCAATGACACAAATATTACCAAAATAGACCATCAAACAAAAATAATAACCGAAAGCGATAAAAACACAACCGAAACTAGAATAACACTAGAAAAGGATAAAAATAACAACACATTAACTGTTCCAAAAAGTAAAACGGAACGTAAATCTTGGAACGTATCAGATCTAACTTCAGATCTTTGGGTGAACTTGCCGTTTTTAAAATCGAGTGGGAAAAAGATAGATATAGGTAAAATACACTGGAGGGACAGAGAGGCGCTGCAGTTTATGCGCGGGATAATGGATGAGTGTACGCATTTGAGTAATTTCTCCGTACCTTTCGATACTTCTTTGATTATAGGTGAGTGATATTATTGTTATTTTGGATCGTTATTTGCTATGTAATTTGATTCATAATTAGATTTTCTATGGGTGCGCAGGTTGAGGCGCGTCTGTAAACGCGACAGGTTGTGGGTTCTATTTCCACTCGAAGAAATTAAATATTTAATATTTCCTCGCTATGGTAATGTCTCAGCGGCGTTGAGGTCCGCCATTCGTAGAACAATGCCTACAAAACTGAACAAGTGGGAAGCGGAGGTCTTTCAATGGAAATGGAGTGTTCCCAACCTGATAACCCTCTGCCCTGCTAACTTCACTTGTCGCTGTATCACGCACGTGATATAAATTATTATATTATAATATAAATTATTTGATTCTAGCGGTGTGTGCAAAACACGACGCGTACGTGCCCCGCGAGGACGTCGGCACTCTCGAGGAGATCTGGCCCGGCGCTGAAGTACGATACGTGGACGCGGGACATGTCTCCGCTTATCTATTGCATCAGTCGCTTTTTAGGTATTATATTACATTCATATTAGTTACCTGGAAAACGTTTAAAATATTTTAATGTGTCGGGATTTGAACCCGCGGCTTTTGGAAACTGTTTGAACGCTCTGACTGCTAAGCTAAACTTATTTATTGAGCTCCGTCGACACCCTTATTAGTTCCACCTCTCAACACACAATATCTTGAAAATTCGGCGAAAAGTGGGAGTAGTGTCTTAATATTAGGTTCCCTCCGCCTGACTTGTCTATATAAATTCTTTGATATTTGTTTGCTAACATTTTATCACTATTTTATAGATCTTGTATAAAAGAAGCATTCGAGAGATCGAAAAAGAAGTGGCAAGATGGAGAACATCTAGTCTGACAGTACAATATTTGAATAAACAACATACTACAAACCAACTTCATCCTGATCATAGAATAAAGGATGTTATTGAAAACCATAAATCTCATTGAATTTATCAGAAATTAATATAATTAAAAAATATTTATATACATATTGTTTTCAAAATTAGTATAATATAGTAAATATGCAATTTTGATACTACAATTTTTTGATCAAAAGAAATAGATCCGTCCATGTTCTATGATCAAGATTATTTATAATGTTGCATATACATGTAATAGTAAATCTACAATAATAACCCGATGGAAACTAAAACCTAGTAGGAAGGCTTATTTATTAATAAATAAATAAATAAATTATAGAATAAATGGTAATATTGCTTTGTGCTGTGAAGTTATAATAATTAATCAAAATACTTTGTAAACACTTTTACAGTGTGACAAGTGAATTGTCATATCTTTAAACTTTTATCGTTTTTATAGGAAAATTTAAATTTTAAAATTATTATCGACATTTTTGGTCGATATATAGTTATAAAAACGGATTTATTGATAGGTGATTTTGAATACGCCATAAAAATTATATAAATTTCTTACCTTTTTTTATTATAGAGCTTATATGTGGTGACTATTTGATACATGATGGGTTGCTATTTAATAAATATATATTTACTTATTTTAATGAAGTTTATATTGAGTACAGCTCAATTAGTGTTGCTATATATATAGTGAGTTTTACCCAATTTTTGAATAATCTGAATCTGTTGTTTCCAATGCATTGTTGTTTTTTAGTAGCCTTTGTTTGTCATATTTTATCTAACGTTAGTTGTTGTTTTAAAAATTGGTCATAGTGGTCTAGTCTATTTTCATTTTGGGAATTGGATTTGAGCACAAAATTTTTTTTCTACGCATCTCGAGTACAAAGTGTGAATTTAATTAGTTTGTTTTTAATCTGACGTCATTTATTGTGAATTGCTTATAGATATTTATTGTTAACTCGTTGCGATGTATATAAGATATCTCTTTTGAGATTATATAGTGTGAAATGTATTTTTATAAATAAATATATTTTTCATTTTAATTGGTACTTTTATATTTGACGATTTGACAAAGTGCGTAATTTCTTGGATCAAATAAAGAAATCGATAATATCGGGACTGTCCCGAACAGAACATAGTATTAGGGGTAGATAATTTTGAATATATTGCATGTTGACGGCGGTACTTAACACCGCGCTTTCACCAGAATGTAAAAATAATTTATTCCTTCGAATGGGATCGAACCCATAACCGTCACGTTTTGGGTCACAGTCACTACACCACAGATATACATTAGAAAATAGTTACTTAAACTTAATGGCAAAGGAACAAAATATAGCGTTTAATTTTCGATTTAAATTGCAAATAAAACAAAACAAAGAAAAAAAACAAAGTCAAGCAGTTTAAAGGTATATTTATTATCAATGTAACTTGTAATCTATAATTTAGAAAAAAAAAACAAAATAAAACAACGCTTATAAAAAATATTAGACATAACTAAAGTATGTGAGGGACACTCTGAACAAAAACATTGCTTATCAATAGAAATAAATGAATATTTAAACAAGAACAAAGAATATTTCACAAAATTTACTTTTATCGTGACTTATTTTTAGCGAGGTATAGACTAAGGGTAGCAAAGTATGTTTTTTTAGAAAACGTACAAAAAATTTGATTTTACAATCAAATTTTAATACAATTGTTATTTTATCGAAAAGGCATTGGTTCTAATTTGGTTACCCCATTCATTAAGCCATACCATACTTTTAAGCCATACGTTGAGTGTTTATACACTTGTAACTTCTTTGTTTGTTGTTAACATACAGGTTTTATAAAAACCTGCATGTTAACAATCATAGTAAAGATAATAAAGATAATCAAGTTAAGGGTAATAATGAAAACTAAAAACTATATAAAACATTCCGCAGGAATCAGCATCTTTTTAACACTCTTTTAATTATATTTTAATGTGTTATTTCACGCTACGGAAAGAAAATCAACTTGAGAGAACATATAAAAAAATAACCACTAACTCGGAACTCGCGCCTGTATGACTTGTTCCAACAGGAGAAACACGTTACGACAAAATACCATGTATTTCTATTATCACTTAAAACTATGTTTTAAAAAGAAAAGATACTTGGAGTTGAGTAGAAAAACTGTGATGAATATTCGGAATTAAAATGTAATTTAAAGAAATACAACAATTTTCATTTCAAATACTACAATGAAATGAGAAACGCACTTATATTAATTGAGTGAATAGGGTGTTGCACCTAAACGCACCAGACTATTATCACGCGATATCTAAATATATATTTTTAATCGATATTCACAATATCTTTTTGCAAGAACTAAGCATGAATATATTTCGTATTATGAAGATAGCACACACTTAGGATTGAATTTTAAAGGAATATGTTAATTTGATACATTCAAATGAATATACGATTTTTCAATTCTGCCATATGCTGTATATGTGTGACCTTGCATATCAATTTTGAAGTAGTCAAAAATGCTTCAATTACAAAATGCACATTAAATTATTCTTACTTCCGAAATATTCATTTAAAATTATTGTCGAATGATACTTATATATTATAAAAAAAATCTTTAATTTAGTTAATAAACCTAAAAAATGAAACTTAATCGCCAAATCAGATTACGTCGCGGTGCGTTGACACAGCGTCCGACTGGACATATGACGGTTGTGGATTCAATTCCTACTGGCCAAAATTGCAATATTTCTTCTCTATGATAACAAAATAAAACATAGAGCGAATTTCCGCAACTGTACACGAGCCTGCAATGTTTCGAAATTAAGACACATGGAGACCAGAGTCCCTTAACAACAGGTTCCCTCTGCCCACTAAAGCTAAAAAAAAATGAAATTATTCACACTTAGTTTACAGCAACCCCTAAGTACAATATTACCTACGTGACGCGACCATAGATGCAATATGTATAAATCAAATCAAATAAGGCCATACATGTATCTCTTCTTATCGTATCTTTATTTCTTAAGTAGTAAACTTCTAAAATCGCTGTTGCTCAGTGGCCGTTTGGAGTCGCTATCACTTTGTTTACCGTTAGAACTGCCCGCAGACGTCGACGGCGTTAGTAGTACGCGGGGGATGAAACTACTTAATTGTGTTCTTCGCCTGAAATTTAAAATAAAACAAATATGTCGAACATTAATCATATAATATTGCTCATTTAAAGATTTCAAGTGATGAGTTAATACATTTTTTTTATTATTGTTTAGGGTTCCCTACTTTTTAACAAAAAAGGAACTTTTATAAGATCACTCTGTTTCCGTCTGTCTGTCGAGACCCCTTTATCTCAACAACGCTTGGAGATATCGAGTTGAAATTTAAACTATATATTCAAATCTACGGCCTCATAATCATGGAGCCGTAGATTTGAATATATTTTTGTCAGGAATTCTTCAAATTGACAAAAATATATTTTTTATATATATTTACTTTAAAAAAGATATAGCTGTTAATAACGCAAAAAACGAGTATTTCGATACATAAAAGAGAATTAATATTGATGGGTTATTTCCGAATGATCTAGAATTATGAAAATTTGGCAGCTAGCATTTACAGGTAGTACTAGATCAGGAAAAAATTAAAGCTATACATTTATGATTAAACCCTAAAACTAAGGCTATTATAACCTTAAAAAGGGGGGCAAAATTTGGTATTAAAGCCGCTAGTGCAAGTGACGTATTACATGAAAGAGCTATGCCTAGGCTATGTCTGAATTTCGGAAAAAGTTACAGACCTCCAATTTTTGTACGGAACCCTCGTTCGCGAGGGCGTGGGCGAGCGCGACTCGCACTTGATACTTATACATTCGCAAACATGACGTAAAAATCATCAAAATCGGTCAGCCAGTCAGTCAGGTCAGTTTTTAGTCTATACAACATACACATTACCCTTTTTTGGGTCGCGCAGTCGGGTAACAAAACACTTACATAGTGGTAGAAGGAGTAGGTTCCCGTACTGTTGCTGTGGTAGAGACGCCAGCGCGTGCAGGCGGGGAGCTTATAGCCACTTCGATTTTTCTTTCGCCAATTAGAAGACCATTACACTTTTCAATTGCTTTGGCTGCTGATTCGTCGTTTTCGTAATCTATGTATGCTAGTCCTTTTGGTTTGCCGTCTCTGGTAAAATAATATTTTTTGAATTAAAAAGTAAATAAATAATTTTAGAATAGTTTTTTTTATAGTAATTAAAGTTATTAATAAAGTTTTTAATTGACGATGGCTATAGGTTCAAATAAAAATCAGTTCAATTTATTCTATCTTAGGTATATACAGACAAATAGCATTAACCATGAGAGCTTATGGCGGGGAGGTTTAATCAGATGTATTTTTTCTGATCTCAATACAGGCATAAGAAGAATACAATATCTGTTTGTTTTACAGATATAAAATTATGTCAATATCCATTAGATTTTCTAGATTTTTTTTCAACAATTTATTATCACTACTTCATACTAAGGGCGCCCTAGACTAGCCTAGTACGTCGGCTTGATCAGATAAAAAAAAAACCGTGATAACAAGTCTTATTTAGGCTCTACTTATATTCGAAAATTTTGTTTTTTTTTTTCAGAAATACAGGTACTATAATAAAAAAGAAGGAACAAAACTTACTTAAAAGTAACAACTCTAACATCTTTCAAATTCCCAAATTCCTTGAATATATCTGTAAGGGCATCCTTAGTACAATGGGCGAATGGTATATTTTTCACAAATAATTTATTCTTCTCCGTAGTTAGCGGGTATTTGAAAATCTTGCTTTTACCCGCTGAGTATCTTGAAAGGAACATTGGTCGACCGTCTAACGGCATTCTGTCGTGTTTTATTGCTTCATCTACTGAATTCTATTAAAAAAATTAAAAATGTTTTATATTGATATAAATTGTAGTGATAAATCATATTTTCTCTCTCTCTGTCTCTTATTCACGTTGTATGCTGCAGATAGCAGAGCAGGTATGGGGAATCTAGCTTAAAGACACTGTTCCCAACTTTCCGCAGAATTTTTGGCATTGCGTGTTGAGTGCCGAACTCAACGCCGCGCCTTTGCCTTAGTAAATAATATGTCATTCCCCTGAATTGAAATCGAAACCCACAACCGTCACGTTATAGTCACACGCTTGTCCCCCTGCTTATATATTATTTATAAATTGTTTGTTAATAAAAAAAATGTTAAAGGGGGATTGAAAGGTTAATGTAGGGGTTAGACCACTATTATAAATAACACAAATATTTCATAAAGATAAGAATAAAACCTAAAATCTTTGACTTTCTGGGTAATACAAACAATCACTGGATAAAAAAATCCCAGATATAAAATTACAAAAAACATATTTTCTATTGAGGTACGACAAAATCGCTTCCTGATGACGATATATATATATATATATATATATATATATATATATATATCAACTAATCTTACCGGTGTTTTATACTGACAGTAACATATTGAGCCGCCAAAAGCCTTTACACCCGCTCTCATTCGCATCGATACTATATCTCCAAATTCCGATAGTTTTTTTCTTAAATTTTCTTCATTTACTCTACAAAAAATACCAACATTATGAAATTATAGTACTGCCTTTTGTTATATAAATATTAGGCATTTTTAATGAGAATATTCATTGATACATACTTAAAATCGAGGTTGCTAACAAATAAAGTGCACATCTGCCTTCCCCCCGGTACCACTTCTGTAGGATCATCTAACCTCTGTTTTTTGCTAACTGTCACTGTAAAAAATTTATCTATTATATAATAAAATGCACTGAAAATAATACACAATGTATTGCAAGCAAAACAAAACATAATGAACATAGTTACATTATTATTACTCCTGTTCACAATACAATATCTGGTGTAAAATTCTTTTAAATTCAGGCGATGTACGCAATAGTAAATAAGTAAATAGTAAATTCTTTGTCTGTTATTGCCTCTTAAACACTTTAAAATAAAATAAGTAAATAATTAAGGTCGTCGTGACGCAGTAGCACAACGTGTGACTATAAGGGCGACGGTTGTAGGTTCGATCCCATTCAGAGGATCAAAATATTTATCTCCTCACTAAAGTAATAAGACTAAATTACTACTAATTTAACTTACTTTCCAAGTCTTCAGTATCATGTGATCTCTTAACAGAGCCGCTCTCGCAAAGATCTCCCTTTTGAGGCGTATCTACCTCCATTTCCTCCTTAACCCGTTTCACTTCACTGCTCTCTGATTTATCATCGGATTTTCTCTTCCCTTTGTTTTGTTTCTCGTCTTTTCTCTTCTTAATGTCTTGTACTTTGGATTTTTTGTTCTGTGCATTCTTGCCCTTATATTTCTGTCCTATCATTTTATCCTTCATTGCTTGGTAGTTTTCGCGCCATTCTTTGAGTTTTTTCTATAATAGAATGAATTAAACAAGATAAAAATAAAAACATAGGGTAGTCAGTTTTGGTTTAAACTTGTAATTAAAATATGATAATTGACTCTTGGTCTGTACAGTTGTAGTGTAATATAAGATCCCACAAGCTGATGTACTCAAAGCTCAGAAGATAACAAACCAACCACTCGTAGCCAAGCCACTGCTAGCGGCCAGTCAACCAATTTAATCATATTACATCAATATTAAATAAAAAATAATAATTAATGTTAAATTAAACGCTAATTGATTACGTCTAAAATTCGGATACGACACTTTAAGGCGCTAACGCCTCTCTAAATCACAGTAGAATATGTGTGTGTGTATGTTCGCCAGATAAAGTATCGTACGTGATAAATTGCAAGTATCTCTTATTGCCGTTTTGAAAGACTTACAAGGATAGTTTATGATTACATACACATTTAAAAAAACGCATAAATAACTACTTTTTTGTAAAAAGATTCGCAATAAATAAAAACATTTGCAATTATTTGCTTTCGATACTTTACCTAGGAACCATCGAATAACTTAATGTAACTTAAACCGATTTAATTCCAATTAAATAGTAATTATCCATAATATCATTGAGGTCATTGCACAACCACTTTCACGACCGTCAACACCACAAATACTAGGCGATCAGTACCTCGCAGAGCTGCGCGCACTCGACGGCGGCGTCAAGCGGGCCGTGGTCGCGCTCGTAGTCAGTCCACAACCGCGCCACCGCGGGCGGGTAGTCGGTGACGCTGCGGAGCGCGCGGCGGTGGAGCTCACGTAGTCTGGAATTTTTATATATATATATATATATATATATATATATATATGGATTGATTTTATAGCTTTAACATATTAATACTTTCAAGTTTGTGAAGGCAGGCATAACTCAGTCAGTTTATTCCTATAAATTCCTGAAAATGATATATTGATAGAATTTATAGCTTGACAAATAGTTTATGAAGCTTGTGAAGATAGGCATGAGCAGATATTTCTATAATCTATAGTTCTTGTTGGGCTAAATAGTATTTATATTTTTTGCTGAAAGACTGGGAAAACTTGCTACAGGAGCGTTGCCAGCCTGGGGAAGAAATACAGCGCAGTGGACCAGTTAGGGCGCTCGGATTTTATCTGCAGATGGCTGCTCAGATTTTATTTTAAAATTTTTCTTCATTTTGATTTTTTTTCCTGAGTGAAGAATGTACAAAAGTTCAGAAGGGCGGCCACGACTCGTCATTCATACTGTTTTTATTTTTTTTCACTGTTGGTACTTAACATAAGTATCTTTTTAAATGTTATTTTTAATGTTCCAAATTATTTATTTTTTATTCAAAGACAACACCTCTTAAGTTCATATGTAAAAATAACAAACTTAATTGTTTAAATTAATTCAACCCTTCAATTTTAATGAGAATTACATAAATTTTAATATCTTACAAATTAAACGGCGCGGGTTTCTTTCATTTTTATATACATTTTCTAAAATCACAAACCTGCGTTCCGATGAGGGTGGATCTCGAGATCGTTCAAGATGAATAAGTGCTTCCCAGTACTTGGATAATGTTTTATTGTCGCCATACTCTTAAACAGATTGGTCTAATTAAAATATTTTTTAAAATACAAATAAAAATAAGAAAATATTGTATAATTATAGAATAAACTACAAACATAAAACTTGAATCAAGTTTCGGAGATTTATTTATTTCTCAGTATTACATTCAAATTTTCTGCAATATTGAAATATTTTAAACATATATAAATTTTTTTTCAGCTTCACGCTGTATCCCGCACACAGCAGGGTAGGCAGAGGGAACCTCGGTGTTAAGACACTCCTTTCCCCACTTTCTGCCGAATTCTGGAGGCATTGCGTGTTGAGTGGCAGAACTCATCGCCGCGCTTTGCCTCGAAACCAGAACGAAGAAGAATGGAAATATAAACGTAAAGAAATATTTCATAGGGACCGTAGCATTTGGCCGTTCTCTCTGACTACCCCGCTAGGGATAAAGCGAGAAGCTAAATTAAGTTATATTTATGAATACGTAAACTACTAAACTTACTGAAAATCTCCTCAAAAATTTGCTTTCCTTGAGCAGGATCTTTTATTCTTTTGTATTCAATACGCGCCCAAAACAAAGGAACTTCACAGTCATTCGCCTCTTCACCCCAGGCCTAAAAGAATAACATTATTGTTTAATTTTATTTATTTATTTGAATCTTTTCCACTTATAATCATATTATAGTGATAACTTGTGTACGTCAAAAAGAGGAGTGTCTGAAAGGCCCATTTCGATATGAATCTATATGAAGTAAGCCCCGCTGGAAACACTCCTCTACTTAAAATTTGTTGGCAGTGTTTAATTTAGTATCAATTAAGATCGACATTTGACATCGACGTGGAAGTAACAGGTTTAATTAAGGTCAAATCGAGACTTCATCAAAGAACCAACCATTTTGATAAAAGCGATAAAGTTACGAATTGAAAAGCATTTTCAGACTATGAACCCACCAATCGTGGGTTCGATCTCTACTGGGAAGAATTAATTATTATCATCTGGCCCATGCCATTCGTGTAGAGTCCTGAAACTCATCGCGTTGATGGCAATGCACGCACGTTCCAGCACTCTTCACGCAAGGTTTCAAATTTAGGCAAAAAAGTCTTGTTACTCTAGAGGCACTTCTCCCTGTCTACTTGATATCAAAAAAATCGTAATTTTTATTCACTAACCTCAGCTAACGAATCCCAGGCAAGTCTGAACGTCCGTCGCAATCTCTCAACTTGTTCTGTCTTATCAAACTCTGTGCGACGTCGCGCGTGCCCCAAGTACGCCAGCCATAGACCTTCCGCTTCCTTGTATGACTCCATTCCTTTTGCGAGTGCAGATTCAAATATTGTTTTTACCTGTAACATAAAATATATGACTGTAATGAATGTGTGACTATAACCGCGACAAACGAACGCGGGAACGAATAATAACACAAAGTGTAGATTGTGTCTCGAAACTTTTGTGGAAAATGGGGAAAGGGGGTCTTTTAACAATAGGTTCCCTCTGCCTATTCTGTTATATGCGGGATTTAACATGAGGCTAATTATTATTATATTAAGTTTATAAATATACTGAACATTTTACATCAGATCGCGAGAACATGCATACAGCGCGTGGGAACGCTGCTACTACGGACGACGTAAAAACAAATTTAAATAATCATACATCATTAAAATCTTTCTCCTCGTGCTCCGCTTGCTCCATCTTCAGCACCCAGAACGTGCACTTCCTCGGGCACCGCCGCGTGCACATGTCCAGCACGCGGCGCACAGTTGCGCGCGAGCCCGTAAGCTGCACGTGTTTAGCCGCCGCCAGGAGGAGGCTATGTGCTGCGGGGCTACTCAGACATTCTGTTGTCGCTCTGTCGTATATAACCTGTGGATATATATACAAATTTTTATTACTATTGAATAAAAAAAGCGTGGCGCAGAAATATAGCGTGCAACTGGAAACGTGGTAGGTTGTGGGTTTAATACCCACTCCGGAAATTGAAGGTGCCCAGGTTCTCCTACCCTGCTATGTGCAAGATACAGCGTGAAGGTAAAAAAAACATAATCTGTGAAAATGCAATCTAAAAACTGTTACATAAATTATGTGTACCGTGCTACTCACATAGACGATGTTGTCGGTCGGATTAAGACTTAAGTCAAGTATGAAAATTAATTTGAATAAATGCAAATGCATTTAACACTCAACCCAGAGATAGAAATACGTGGGCCTAAAGATACATTGCCTCAGCATTCAGAATACAAATGATGATAACATTTGCTTATCTATTAAGTAACTTGTGTCAACACACTTTGTTCTACCAAAATACTTTCCGCGCCCTTTCAAGACAATAGGAATCGCATGGAGGAACTCAAACCCGCACTTTGACGTAACAAGGATGGGTGATGAAGATAATTTATTTCCCTGAGTAGGAACACGCATCTATTGCTTACAGCCAAATGATGGCTTCCGACAATATCATTTAAAATATATGTTCGAATGTTTTATTTTGATAGAAATAAAATGGCGATTTAATAAAATATTACTCACCCGGAGTATTCCATCACTATCACATTCATAGTATTTATCTTCTTTGGACAATTCGTTTACTGTCTCTATATACTCTTGATAAACTTTAGATTTTTCTTCTGGATCCCTGAAAACAGTTTACATTAATTACATATATTTTTCATAGTAGAGTGAAACTGCAAGCCTAGTGTTTCCACTGTTTCCCATTTTCCGCCGGAATCTTGAAGCATTGCGTGTTGAGAAGCGGAACTCACTGCTGCACTTTTCCCTTATAACAAGAGTGAGGAAATTAAGATATTAAATATTTCACTCCCCGAGTGTTAATTGAACACACAATCGGCGCGCTTGTCACAGTCGCACGATGTCCCTGCACCACGACGGCCTCAAACATATGTTTTTACATTATATCTTATATATAATATTTATTAACAAAAAAAACCAGCTTCTTCAATTTCTTTTTGGCAAATTAAACTGATTATGAAACCAGTTTGGCAAATTAAATCTATATAATATGAAATCAGACCCTAACCAAATTACTTTTGGGAAAGTGTATCCTTTCCAATAAATAAGAATCATCTTTCTATTTTTTTTTTAGTTAGTCGTCCATTTTCTCATGGATATTATAATCAAGACTGGACTAAATTAAAAGAGACAGCAAGAGAAGCACTAGCTGTTAAGTAACAAAAAAATCATAAAAATCGGTTCAGTCGGTCGAAAATATTGAGATAACAAACATAAAAATAAAAGAATACAGTTGAATTGATAACCTCTTTCTCTTGTTACAGAAGTTGGTTAAAACAAGTATAGGGTGTGTAAGCCCAAACAGACAGGATGTAAACATGATGGTTGTCAGTTTGATTCACAATCAAAATTATTTTTATTTTCTGCTTTGTCTTATATAAGTTGCAACATTTAGATCCACCACTAAACAAGGAAAACGTCATGTATTATTGACATTTATATTCATATTCACATATTTTTTGATAAAAAATGTCTAACTTACTCAATTGTCAATAGTTTATCTTCATAAGGTGATATTTTTTCTAGAAATTCCTTGGCTGCATCATGTTGCATTTTCACCTGTTAACAATTAAAATTTATATCATTTACAGTTATATAAAATTAAAATTCATAAAATTTCCGATAAACCTAATATAAATACAAAATTTTAGATGAGTATGAATTAATTGTTAGAGTATTTACTAAATTATTATTAACATTCTCACACCATTTTAAGAAATTAACTAAAATTAAACTAATTTTTATGTTGGTTATTTCAATGAATATAAGTTAATGCAACTTGAAGCTTTCCTTGAGCAAATGAATATTAATAATATCCTTTATAATGAGCACCCGTACAAAGAATCATTCATTATATAAAAGAGAAAAAAAGGTGACCAATATTTATTTTGCCACAGCCGGAAACCGGAACCTGGGAACCTTGGTGTGAAATCACTCCTTTCCCTTTAAGACACTTCTGTTCTCCACTGAAAAAAAAAAATTACCTTGTCAACATATTCTTGGTCATGCAAAGCTAAAGCCACTTCGGCAACTTGAGGCCATGCCTCATCCCCTCTCAGCAAAGGTCGGGATACAGCTTCTTCTAGGCACCAGAGAACTCTTTTATGCTGTTCTTTATAATCTGCGTCATCTTCACTATGGGATAGATTAAAATGTTTAAAATATGTTGTACATTGTTTTTAATACTCTGTGATCTTCACTATAGGGTAGATAAAACTGTTTAAAACAGTGAAATAAACCAACCAATTTGTACCAATTTATAAAATTTATTTCGGCTTTTAAAACACTGTATGCAATAGTTGTAATAAAAATTAGAGCTATAAATAAATTATATATGATTAAATAAAATGCTATTGATTTTGATAGTCTAGTCTATGTTTGAGTAAGTTTTGCAAACAGAATACAATTCAAGAGAAAACATACGTTTGGAATTAGTAATTCTAAAAAAAGTTTAAATTTAATATGTCAATAAATTTCAACATCTCCAAAAAAAAACCTTCACTAATAATATAAATTTGTAAAAGAATTAAACACTGAATAAATAATTTCTTTTCTACATAAGACCAATATAGCACTCACTTCATATTATCCAGTTTAGCTTTTTCCCATTCATATTTAGCATCCCAAAATATCTTTCCAGATAACGGATCAGCACCAGCGCGTCTTAATATCTCCTCGAGCTGCGCCCGCGCAGATATCGCCTCGCCGGCGCTTAGTGACCACGAACACCATTCTGATAGAATTGGTATAGCTGAAATAAATTAATACATCAATCATTTAATATGGAGAAATATAGTATTTTTGAGGCTAGTCGCGGCGCAAAGGGAGAAGTGACTCTAAACGCGACTGCTTGTGGGTTCGATCCCCACTCGAGGAAATGAAATATCGCAATGCCTTCAAAATTCGGCGGAAAGTGGAGAACAGAGTGTGGTAATACTACGTTCCCTCTGCCTACCATGTTGTGTGTGGGATACTACGATTGAACCTGAATTAATTATTTTTTTTAGTTTTTGGTATGTATGTATATTAATATCAATTTATCCATAGTTCTTATAGTATCGGCTCCCATGACATGACATTGTATAAGAGACTTCTCACTGACTAATATAGTGGCCAGCACCTAAACCACGACAGAACAATCTTACACACAATTACATTAAAGACAAGACAAAATTAACACAAATCACAACAATGATGAAATACTAACTTTATTTTTTTATATTGTTTACAAAATATTTTTTAGATAAAATAAACATTTTCCAAGAATTGTGATGCTTGTTTTTAATTTATGTATGTTACTGTCAGAAATAAATGAAATATTACATTTTTATTATATATAGACTAACTTAATGTACCGAGGAATGTGCAGTGGTCATACAAGCCTATTTGGGCTTAAGACTGCAAAGAACAATTAATTATTATGGTACTATGTTATAAATAAATAAAAATATTGAATGATGGAAAATGACAATGCATTGTCATTTTCCATCATTCAATGACAATGCAAGCAATGTTTAATACATTGCATGAATTGTATATAGCTTCATTTACATCAAAATATTATATACAAATGACAATTAACTCATAAGAGCAAAATTGAAAATATTAAACTTACAATAACAATCTAATGTTGCCTGTTGGAATAAGTTAGCTATATGCTCCCGCGACTCAGGTGAATGGGCCAGGGTCTCTTCAGTTTGCAGCCTCAAGAGCCAGTGGTCAGCCCTCAACAGTGAAAGCTGGTAGAGTCTGTCAAATGCAGTCCTCCATCGATCTAACTCTGAGAGATTCCTTTTAAGGGGTAAAATGTCCAATAAGTGTCCATGTCCAATCATTTTATAAAAAATAAAGACTTCATAGTAAACAAAAACATTTCATAATGGATAAATAATTTGTTGAGTGTAAAACTCACTGTATGTTTACATAGCAATGAAGCTTTTCATAGTAGGGATAGTAATCTACAATCATTGTTGCTACAGTCAAGAAGTTTCCCACTACACCACAAAA
The DNA here is from genome assembly GCA_037355905.1 of Heliconius aoede. NCBI lineage: Eukaryota > Metazoa > Arthropoda > Insecta > Lepidoptera > Nymphalidae > Heliconius > Heliconius aoede. The sequence continues at coordinate 826,873 of JBAIZZ010000022.1, forward strand.
GTCCCAATTAAAGAATGCAGTGAGACTTTTACAAATCAATATATTTGAGTGAATGTTTGATTGATTTATATGTAAGAATAATAATAATATATTTATGTTGATTCTTCTTACCAAAGTGCTTGTATTAATTCTATGTGGTCATCATAATTGTATGGGTCCTCCTCTATTCGTTTTTCCAATTCAGCTACTTTTTTTTCAACAATCTCTTCTTCCTCATCATCCTATGAAACAATTATAATTATACAATTCTTTACCATTTTTTTTCTATACAATGTTATATTTAAGAAAAATCTACTAAGTACATATTATAAACATTTAATCAGATAATGGTAAATGAATATAACACATTAGGAGCCACAATTCAAAATATAATATATTTTAACTAGAATAAAAGGTTACTTGTTTTGTAGAACTGTCGTGCTTATTGGTTTCATTGATATTTATACAGCAAATAATTGCAGAAACAAAATATGAACATTTTCTTTCCATTTTTATAAGCGTCTTTTAAAAATTATTAAAGAAAATAAGAACGTGTAACCTATTATTTAGTCTAAAATGTGGGTAGCACAAAACTCGTAATTAAGCAAATTTAAAACTATCCTATCCCTACTATAGTAAAATTTTCAAATACTACCGATATTTTTTTCCACAGAAAAAATAAAAGTAACCTTATTGTTACATTCTTACAAAGAAATCAAATAAATGCTTACATCAGAATCATCAGAATCGTGATCTACAAAGTTGTCCTCCGCGGCCACTGGGATTGCAAATTCTTCCTCTGAACTATTTCTTACTTCATCTTCCACTATAGCCATAATTTAAGTTAATAAGGATTATAAATAAGAAAAACTGACTGTTTGACAACACACACCATAAAATGTTTAATGTATATATATTTGCTATGGCAGTCGCAATATGCCAAATTCAATTGACACTATATATATATATGAAAATTAAATATGATTGCCATATGTTATTTACCTATGGCAATCATTTTCTTCATCACTTAACTGAAAATTATATTATGTAATTTATACTAAAATATGTAATGTGCAGTGCCGTAATTCATTCATTTGTTTAAAGTGATCATTACTAGATCAATAATAATTTACAAATAATTTTATGATTATTGCTTTGCTATTTTAAATATCTTTAAAGATGAATTCAGATTTGTCATGTTTTTTTTATGGAAAAGGACAAGGCAAACGAGCGTTCGGGTCAAATAAGCCGTATATAACCGTACTTACTTTGTTGTATGTAAATGTAGAATAGGAATGGAAAAATAAAATACATATCGAGTTTACCGAATTTATTGCACACATTTATACAATTTAATAAATGATTTTACCGTTAATGATATTTTTCGGAAAACATATACAATATTTTATACCTATCTATCAATTTATATTCCCTATGTTCAGACTAAGCAGACTAAGAGAAGTTACTAAGAAATTTTTTTTTATTTTGAGGGAAAAATAAAAAAAATCTAATTAATTGCGCCGCTTGTACTTAACTCAATTTTTAACAATTTTGAAAATTATCAAATAGTAATTTTTAACGACAATGTCCTTGTCTATGTGTATATTCACTTCGGGCGAAATTCAAATTATTTCGACTTAAAGTGCTTTCATCTTTTTTACATAGTATAAAACCAGGTATTAGGTAGTGATTCATGAAAAAAGTTTATAATATATGTATAATAACATCCGTTACATAGTAAAGAGATACTGTTGCCATTACTGGCGACGTGACTCTACCACACGTACTTTAGTCGCCTCTTACGACACTGACAGTACCAGAGTGATCCTATTCTAAGCCGGGATCACACGGCTGACTTCACCAGAGCGATAAAATGAAAACATAAATAAATATTTTCTTTCCTCGAGTGGGGTTCGAACCCACAATCAGTCGATTTTGCAGCACATTTTGTGCAAAATGTTTTATTTTCAATGTTTTAAATGTAATGTCATAACAATTAAACTGCAAACGCAGGCTGAAGTGTACCATCTAAGATTTATCAAAATAATGTATTAAATATTGTACACAGAAAATATTGAGATTGTGTATGTCCGTCCATCTTTTATGGATAATCCACAAATTACATTGTTTTGTCATTTACATTTAACGAGAAATAATGTCAAAATTTCGAAGCGATTTTAAGCAACACGGCATTAACTTTTATCTAATTAAGTACCTTAAATAAATTAGCTTAAATATATATTTAATATAGATCAATATAGCCATGTACAGTATGTAATACACGCATATTTTCGAAGATATTATATTTCAGATACAACTTTAGGTTTCAATCATTTTAAAAGACATCAAAAATCTTACCTAGAAAGAAAATATTTCAAATGATGACCTCTTCTTGCGGTAGTCGTTTTCAACCACGTCTTATAGTGTTGAGAAAAAAATCATATATAATGCAAAGTTTTATTTTGATATATAATTCCCTAAAAAACACATGAGTGCAAATTATTTACGTGACCTGTTTAAACCAGGCAACCCTGGGCTTGCGGCAGAATGAGAGCTGGCAACCATTGATTTCTAATTTCTCATGCGATTTTCTTTCGAATGAAGTGGGATTCAGATAAAAAAATTCCTACGTTGTTAGGTAAATGGCTAAATAAAAAATGAATATTTGTTTTTAATTTATTTCATATAAAAATATGATTACATAGGTTTTTACTGTATTAATTTGGTTTTAGGTCATGATAAATATTCAATATTGTTGACGTCCCCTCGTTCAGATGATATTCAGAACCACAATTAAGAATCACAATTTTGGCACCAATTACATCTACAATGATATTCTAGCCAATAATAACCTTATATTTAAAATTTTGTATTATTACTTTTCTTTATCACTTATTATTTCCATTATCTATATCTACGTAATTTTTAAATGCACCGAAAATGGAGTTTTATTTTAAGCCCTTAAAAGAAGAGTTTCTTAATCAGTAAATTATTTCCAAATTGAATCTATTCGAGATTTCTACAACATCATAAATTAAGTACAATGTTTTGTAAAAATGTTCTATTCCAATGTAGTCTATTTCACTATGTTTTTTTACCTTAATACTATGGAATATAAATCAAATACCATAATGTTTACATTCTTAAAAAAACAAATTTAAAAAAAATTCGATAAGTATAAACGGAAGATTCAAAATCAGTCAAATAATAAGAAAATAATACTATCATTGAAAAAAATTATAATACGTCTTAAAATTGTATCATGCATAAAAGAGATTAGAATAACCGCTACATAAAATAAGCAACTAATTTTAATTTATATTTTAATATTTTTATATTTTAATATTTTTAACCTAAAAGTCAAACATATTATGGAACATTTTTAAGTTTAATTTAATTGAACCATTTTTCCCCATAAATAAGCAATAATTAAAATGATAAGTATATAAAGTCTTTTTTTTTAGATCAAAACCATACTATACATTCATATAACATATTCTTTCAAAGTGACAAAAATATTTAATTGTAAATATAAGTACTTATTGTTGCTTTCGTGGTGAAAATAGTCAACCAACAAATTACAAGTTTTGATAAAATAAAATGGTTGAACAGAAAAATGAAATTTGTCTCAATAATATCTAAGCTATAAATTCCAACAAATCAAATTCTGTGAGATTTTAATAACATTTTTTTAGAAAACATCCACCTAATAATAAACTGGCAACGCTCCTCGTTTTGTTCCTCCTATTAACAGGGCCAATGGAAATCGAACCCACAATCGTCGCCTTGACAGTCAGATGCTAACCAGCGCCACGGCAGCCTAATTATATTTTTTTGTTCAAATATTCTTAATTGATTATTCTATGAAGATCTATCTTTGAGCCAACTCATTTCACCATGAAAATAACGAATATATATTTCATATAAAAAACAGCTTTAAATCAAGATTACTTAATTAATTAGGCGAATATTGTCATTGCAACTTTGTATTTCAAAAAAATTATACAATTTTCATAAAAACTTTTGAGCGCTGGACTTGTTTTTGTGTATTTCTTTTTTAAGCGAAATAAATCTTACTATTGAATGCACTTGTAAAATGCACTAGACGTGATATAAGCAAAACTACAACTAAATATATTCGATTATTATTGCAGATACATCAATTAACACTAAATTCGATATAATTCTCGAAATATATGAAAAAAATAATCTAATTGTCATAATAAAATATATGTTTAAAACATACTTATACAGATCACTGTAATTGTAATTCACGAATTAAACAAAAATTATAATACTATGTTAATATTAAACTCATTTGGTGTATTACAATAAAATTATAATTTTAGTTATTTTTTTAAACTTTAAATTGTAATAATGTAGTTCTGCAAAATTATCATAGTTATTTTGTAAAATAAATGTGATAATTTTACTACTATTAATTATTAAAAATTTATTTGAGTGAGTTCAAAGCGCTAGTTTTTTTTCTAAGCCATGATGAAACATGATGTTTTAAAGATAATATTCAATGATTACTTAATAACAATAATAATTTCCATTATTATTTGTAATATCTAATTAAAATTAGGAGGAATATATTTATTTTAATATCCTTAAGTAATATATATTACTGAGAAACGAATATGGAACTTTTAATATTTATCTAATAGCATCTAAGGGTAAATGGCCTGGACAGTAATTACATAAATTGACTTACTTATTGTAAATATAGTTCATATTATTATTAGTTATTGGTTAACATACTATCCCAAATTTGTCATGAATTTAAAAGACTGTAAAAGTCACACTCAGTATGTCAATTAGTGTTTAACTATCATTAATTTTTATGAATATACTAATTGGCATCTCCGAGTGCAGTCATAAACTCAGTACACCTATATTGTGCTAACTGCAATTGTTTATATTATTTTTGGTGCAATAAATTGTACAATCATTTACAATAATTGTTTTTATCTACTACCGTAAACACTTGCTGTGGATAATAAGTTAGTTTCATACAAAATAGCTATAGAGTGACACGAACAAAAAACGTATATATATAAAAATCTTGTTAATTACTATTTTAATTGGGGTACTGTATAATTCGTTATATCTTTTATTCTGCTAGCACATTTTATTACCCACAGCCTGTATTATAAGCATGACTTTTTTTTAACTTTCATGTATCCCGCATGTAACAAGAGAGGCAGAGGGAAATATAGTGTTTAAACACTCCGTTCCCCAGGTTCCGCCCAATTTTCCAGTCATCTCGTATTCTGCGACACCGCTCAACGCGTCACTTTGCCTGATTTAGCAGAGCGAAGAAATGAAAAAAACATAATTCCTATGAATAGGAATTGAACCCATAGCCGTCACATTTACAATCACATCTCATATGTTCCACAGTACAGTGATATTTAATAATAATTACACAATTGTTTTTGCACATGACTGTACAAAACGTTGGAGCTAGAGTAAAGCTAGGAAGATATAGATAAACATAATATGTAATAGAGAGAGAGAGAGAGACAGAGATGCATATTACAAAGTCCATGTTTCCTTAGGTGGATGTCACGCAGTAGGGTATGACGCGTAGTATTGAGGTTACTACGTCACAAGCCTCCGCCAGCTGGACCGCCCTACCTGTTCCGAGCTGGAAAAATAATTTATAAATTATTGTATATATTAAAAAAAAATTACGTTCACGCTGTATCCCGCACACACCAAGGCAAAAGGCATCTAGTGGTAAGACAAGCATACTACTATTTAGTACTTTTTCATTGCTTGCCACGAGTTATTAGAATACAATATATTTAGTGTTTTTTCTATTATCAATATGTAGATTGTGATGGATGGATGTTTGTTCAACTTTCACGCAAAAATTTCTGAACAAATTTAGATTAAACTTTACAGTATTATCTTATATATCACATAGAAAAATACATAGGCTACAAATTCTGTAAAACATTTGGCTATTATAAATAAATATTATTTTCAAAGAGGCGAAGCCGCGTTTTGGTCGATAAGTACATCATAAAGAGGGATAAGAGATGATTAAAGTAATAGAAAATAGAAGCTCCTAAGTATTTTTACCTGCGCGGTACGGGTACACTATGCAGATGTGGTGTTGGCCGCAGCCTGCAGCTGCATCTGACGCTGCATCTGTTCCAACATCTCTTGCATACGGCGTAGTTCCGCTTCCTGTAAATAATAAAGCATAAATATAAGTCATGAGTAAGTAGAGAAAATATCTCTCTGCTTACTCATATACTTACTGTTATATGAATTATTAATCATATATTTAATGAGATCATTATTTTAAACAATTTTGAATTGTCAAAAATAAATTAAGTTATTAAAACAAAACAAGCAATTTAGATTTGTATGTTAATAATTATTTAGTTCTAAGCAAAGCCGCGAGACGGTCGCTAGTTGTATATAAATGTCTATATATGTGTACAAATGATTTACCTTCTCACGGAGAGCACGTTCGCGTTCTCCGGCGTCGTCGTTAGATCCGTTGGTGAGACCAGAGTCAGATTCACTTAAGCCACTCTCGGTAGAACTACAGAAATGTTATATAAGAACTACATTTTTATGTACATGTGTATGTCACCCTACTCCTACTAACTGGAAAGGCCAAAAAATCTAGTGTATATATTTAAAGATATTGCTTGAAAGTACAATTGGATCCAATAGGTGGTGCTGATGATGTATACTGCAATATACCAGGTACACTACAAATCAAATATGAATAAAAGTGGATAAAATATTAAAACGGATATAGCAGGTTTACACTCTAAGCCGACGATATATAGTGTACACTTCACTACAATATAATTGAATCTCATGTTACAAATTGAAAAGAAAAAGTAATAAGAAAAGGTTTTAACTAAATATTCACAATGTATTCATTTTCTTTTTACTCATGAAAATTAATTATAATATCAAATCGAGCATTAAATTGCATATCTAATTATTTAAATTAAAAATTTCAATACATACGTGTGACGTTTGGGTACCTGTCCGTTGCGTGCGAGTCGCTCAGAGCGATAGTTCTCATAGTGCACCTCTTGGGTCACCTCTTGCAAGTCTTGCATGTGGGTGCTGTAATAATAATTAAATATTATAAATTCTTCCCTATTATATAGTTTTCCAGCAGCGACTGACTGTAATAACGATGGATTTGGACTCGATTCCCACTAGAGGGAACGAATTGTTCTCATTATTTTTTGTTCTGGTAAAAGTACAAAGTGCGGCGTTGACTTCCACCATATAAAATGCAATGTCTTCAAAATTAGGCCAAAAAGTAGGCAACAGAGTCATGACACAAGCATGGAAAAATTTGAACCTAAAAGAAAACACAATACCAATGTTTACATATGTCAATAACAAATAATAACATTATTTTTTATATATTATTTCATCTTGTTTTTTTTTTGTAATAGAAGTCAAGGATTACACAATAATTTAAAGTAAAAATAATAAAACTTTTAGATTACACTGTATTTTAAATACAGTCACCCACCACGCATTGTCGGTTCAGATCGTATTTCTATATCAAACTTTAATTATGCGACTCTAAAATCAGTACCTTATAATACCTATAACAAGAGATAATTCTTCAGTATGAAGTTTATTTATTAATAAAAATTTATTATAAAACTTTTTTATTATAAAAAATAAAAAAATTTTTTATAAGCTTGACGCTGTATCCTACACATAGCAGCGTAGGCAGAGGTGACCTAGTATTAAGACACTCCGCTTTCAGATATATTTTGCAAGGAGTTTTGCCTTGGTGCCAGAGCGAAGAACTCATAATTCATTCGTTACTTTAACAGTCTGTGCCCGTGCGTCATGACAGCCTCAATTATAAAAATTAACTAACAATAACAACTTGTTTATAATTTATCATTATAATTTGAAGCTCCTATAATATTCTTCATTGTGTTTTGTATCGGTATTGTTGTCACTATAAACAAATAAATTCTTGTATAAACATGTAAAGTAAATTCAATTAAATAAACGCATATGCATATATATGATAAGAGACAATGCATTTTTCTTATCAGCCGTTGACCGTTGTGAGTCATTAGTTACTTTTACATGCTTAAATTGTTACGATAGTAAAATTGATTTTTAATTAACTGGAACTTTAAGCAACGGTGTAAAGTTTCTTTTATATGCAATAAAATGCAATTTAAAAACAATATACTAACACACCATTCTTTAGTTTAATATAAATTTTTAAATATAGGTTCGAGTGTAGTCGTGGGTTCGGTGCTCACGTAGTCGTTCTTTGAGTCCCTTATAGTGAAAACCTAACTGAAATCCTTGGGGACCAAGATGAAGTATACTACACTAACTTCATGATTTTCTGACCACCCTCCAGCCACATTTGCACACATAGGTGGTTATATTTTGACGCCCAGACATTATTTAATTAAAACTTTCGAAAATATATTTGCAAAAAATAACCCCACTCTACCTCTTGTCCTGTGTGTCTCATCCTTACAGATCGTTAATGGGGATTGACCAAACCCCCTCTCTTTAACATGCCACATCGTCTAAAAATAGCCCCCTGTTAGGCATAAAATCTAAAATCAAAATATAAAAAAAACAAACAATAATACAAACATAAGCATAGTCCTCAATTTAATAAAATCACAATGGTCCGGGTTCTCCACCTCCACCACTCCCCAGGGGTAAAGGCGGCCTCGAACACGGCGACCTCGCACCTCCAGCTGCTGGCCGGCGCCGCACACAGCGAACGGCACCGCCGCTTTGAGTTGGCGGACCTGGTGAGTTATTGTTTTTCAATTAAGTTGATGTTCTTTTTTAAAATGTGGACTGTTTTATACCATACTTAGGATCGTCCGTGACTTTTTATATATCGGTATATCTCACTATTTTCGCCCCTTCATTCTTATTGATAATATTGTGGGTAGTCAGCTACTCAATGTCACAATTTGTAGTTTTACAGAGGGAGGAAATGAAAATAATTCATATTACTAAGTAATAAAAATAAATTAATTTACTGAGACTTATAATGAAGATACTACAGGCATCTTTCTAAAAACTATTTGTAATATTCTAAGAAAATATAATAAATAGTTTTTATTAAGAGACTAGTCTTAAATAAATGTTTTATTTATTAAGAAGACTGAGCTTAAGTCTAATATTTCTAAGTGCCACCCACAATAATTGTAAACTTTCCATATACAAAAGACAATCACACATACTTGCTCCTTATAATCTTCATCTTCATCACTGTCACAATCTGGGAGAGGGTAAATTTTGATTCCCTCCCTTTCTATTTCTTCCATAACCTGCAAATTATTATACAATAAGCAAATTCAATTAATATAAATATATATGTACACATACTTTTAATTGTTTTATGTCTGAAAACCTTAAATTGAAATGTAAAACTTATATATGCTATAAATATTATAACAGCTGTCTTACCTAAAATATCAACGATGAAACAATTTTGGCATTATTACAATAAAAAAAATAACTTAACTTCACGCTTTATCCCTAGCGAGGTAGTCAATCTTTTTTCATCTATATCCCCCATATAGCTGGGTATTCAGAGGGAGTATGAAGGCGATTTTTCTTACCAGAGCAATGGTGAAAGTAATACATCCCCCCGCATGGGAATCGAACCCACAACCGCAATTTAGAGCTGCGTGACGTTCGTCAGTAATTAAAAATACTGTAAATTAAAAGAACTTAATATATTTGTTTATAAATAATAAACAGAATGTATAAATACCCTAGATTTGAGTCGTTGCACTTCTTTCTTAGTGAGACAGTCAGCCTTAGCGATAACAGGAACTATGTTTACTTTGTTATGTAATTGTTTCATAAATTCAATATCCAGTGGTTTCAATCTAAAAAGTAAAAAAATATATTAACCAAACGAAATGGTTGAGCCCAAATGAACTAGATGAAATAGATAAGCTACAACTTACGTACAAATTATGTATAAATTTGCTATAATATAACAATAAGTGTGAGCGGGCGAAGCCGCGCGTCAGATACATACCCATGTCCAAATGGTGAAATGAAATAAAAGCAACAATGAATGCGATTGTCAACTATGTTACGTCGATTAAGTCCACTCTCGTCGCGCAAGAACCGTTCGAATTGCTCGTCGATGTATTGGATGATTGACTGAAAAGTGTATTGGAATTAATAATAATTATACTACACCCAAGCGTGCGACTGTGAAACGTGACGGTTGTGGGTTCGATTCCCAATAAAGGAAATGAAATATTTAATATTTTCATTTCCTCGCTCTGGTAACGTGTCAAATCGCTGCGTTGTGTTTACAACACGCTGGCTAGCATGATATGCAAGAACGACATATTTGTGTTGACATAATCACAAATAAACAGAAACATATAATGACAGCAATCGTAAACATGTAAGTGATAATAAACATACCCGAAAACAATCGGTGTTATCAATTGCATCTCCATATCCAGGCGTGTCTACTACGGTTAAACGTAACTTAACGCCTCTCTCTTCAATCTCCACAGTAGATGCATCTAATTGAACCGTTTGGTTTGTCTTTTCTAAGAAAAATTAAAAACAATGTGAAAATTGTTAAAATTGTCAATGTATACTTATTCAATGTACAAATAAGGAAATTACTGATAATGTTGTTATAAAGTTTACTACCCATATTATTAATAACAAAATAACTAGAATATAGTCATGTATATGTGAATTTAAATTCCATTCTCATATAGTACTTACTCTATGAAAGCCTACAATTAAAATAAAAGAGATATTTGCCAAAAATTAAAAAGTGATTTCTTCAAACAAAATAAATAATAAAATGATCGTTGTAGAATAAAACATCATTTGTCAAGAACAGGCGAACCTATCAAAGGGACACCGCCGCACACGTTCATTACGAAATAGAGTCGTAGGTATTGGAGGCAAAGTTTCAAATTTGTTTAACCTTTAGTGGTATTTTTGTTTACGTTATTGATACAGTACAAACTCTATTATCCGGCTCTCAGTTATGCGAGTTCACGATTATCCGGACTATCATCAACTGCGATAATTATTTTACACAACCTACTACAATAAAACTTATATTTACGTAAATATTACACATACGCACCCGTACACACGTAAATAGGTACATACTCTCGAATTCATGCTACCTATGCACAAAACAAGCTCTTTATACATTCGATTATACGGATTTTCGCGTATCCGATTGACTAACGACAACATTCAGTCCGGTTAATCGAGTTTCTATAGTATCTATTCGTAACTGCGTCACATAATGCTGTGTGGATAAACATCGTGAAATGAAAAAAACATCCTATGTCTAAACTGTTGACGTATCTTAATTATTTTTTGTAGATATGGGTTTGGAATATTTTTCCCTATATGCTGCTCCTGTAAAAGGAGCATATGTATTCCATATAGATAATTTTTAATTTTAACTTTTATGGAACTGTTGTTAAAAATTTCAAAAAAATTTATTAAAAAAACCAATGTTATACAAACCTATAGCATCTGGTATCACTCTCTCAGGATATAAATCTGTGAGAAATAATGAATTGACCAAAGTAGACTTCCCTAGTCCACTTTCACCGACAACCATGAGAGTAAATTCAAATCCCTTCTTCACTGATTTTCTATGCACTTGATTGGGCAAGTTTGCAAATCCCACATATCCTGGTGTCTCCAAATTGGAAAACTATTAAAAAATATATTAATTAAACAATATTTTACTCTCTTCTTATTTAGAGTGTAAGCTCAATTGTTGAGAGTACAATAATTTCTCGGGGATATTAATTATTTACACCTCATTGTTTTGGTAACAAGACAGGACAGTATTGAAGTCACTATTAAATATACATAATTTAAAAAATTGTGCATAAAATGGGGAGCAAAGTGTACTAACACTATTTTTCCTCTCCCCACTGCACTATATGCGGGATATATTATAGAATGAAGCTAAAAGAGGTAATAAAAATCATTTTATGTTTTATTTCCATGTGTATAACAAACAAGACAATTCTTTTATATCAACCAGTCTCATTGGTACTTAACAGCCTCATTGATTCTTGACTGATTAAGTAAAAGAAGAAATTTAAAAAAATATAAGAGAAAAATTATGTTTGCAAATTCAAGATTTTCATGAAGTATCCCTCAACAAAGGATATTATAAGACCTTAATGGTGCAGTAGGGACATGGGACAGTGTTTGACTGTAAAGAATAAAGTTGTAGGTTTCACACTCACTTGAGGACTAAACAATTCACAATTCTGTTTGGGTACAAACACAAATCAAGTTACACCAAGTGAGAATGAAGTGTCTTAACACTACATTCACCCTATTATGAAAAATATGTTATTTATAGAGGCTTTATTTCTTTTTGTCATAGATACATATAAATATATATAGATATTATATTACATATGCCACTATTAACATTGTAACAGTTTACTACAATTGTAATGTACATTAGAAGCAATTTTTTATTTAGTTAAATAGGGATCAAACACAAATTATAGTAATACAAATCCAGAAATCAGATGTTGTGCAACTAACTGCACCATGAAATTATCAAAATAGAGAATAAAGAATTGTCATAATAATATATTTATTTATTACTATTTTTATCATGAATTCTTTCTACTGGAATTCTACTGGAAGCCACCAGTCCAGCATATTATTTGTATAGACAGCAAGTATTACATTTATTTATTTTAAAAACTATTAGGTGCTATTAGCGCACTTGCAATTATCAATATTTAAGAGCTAATAAATAGATTTTCCTACATAGTACTTTAATTATATAGTTATAATAAATTTCAAAGCTAATGCCAGACAAAGTATATATTATATCATATATATTTTTAATGATAGAAGGGTTTACGAGCTATAATTTGTAAGTGAATAAAGTAGAGCAGCGTTTAATAAATATTCAACCGGCAACTGCGAGCTGTGAACACTGACACACATACATCCGTTGTTAACTGTAATCTGTGTAGACGAAATATTAATTTCTTTAACTAATGGCATTCCGCTAATTCGAAATATGTGCAATGTAACCAAAATTCTTTAATTTTTAAAGAATATTATAATTTTGCTATGAATCACACAAAACTGAAGCGTACGCTGACCATCAACTACACAACCTATACATTTATAAAAATAAATAATAAAACTTACATTTTTTGCGTTTTCATTCGACATATTCGTTCTGGATAAATAGTAACACTCCTTACCAAGTATTTGTAACTTAAATGTTTATATTTAGTATAGTTTTCAAAGTTGTTTTACACTTCCACTATATGAATCTGACACAACTATACAATATATGCCGTATGACGGTATGAGTATGACACAAAACATAAAAATGTCAAGAACAGTGCTGCCAACTCAATTAAGATATTGCTGATGGTAGCCCAAATAGAATTTTATTCAATGAATAAAAAATTGAAAAATATGCGTACAGTACAATAAAATTTTATTTTTTTTAGATTTAATTACTTATTTCATTTGGAATATATAGAAATACTTACTTTCCAAATTAAAAGTTTTTTATTAATTTATATATGGCCAAACTCTCTCAAAATGCTCAACAACCAAAATGCAGTCTTCCAATAATCTTGTAATATTATCATTTTTCCATTTCGATAAAATTAAAAATATTGAATAAAACGATTCATATTAACTCGTTTATTATTTGAAAAGCTGGTCAAAGTAAACTATGTATATATTTTAAAACTCGCTGTATTAAATATAATTTACTGTAATCAATTATAGATAAGAATATTTTGATAAATTTACAAAATGACTAGCCCGCTGTGATATTGCATTACTTATTTCTCATTACTGAATTTACTCCATTTTATATGCCTAGAATCATATTCCCATAAATAAAAAAGCAAGATAAAATTCATGTATTTATTTAGTTTGACAGCCCTAAGCCCGTCAAGTGTAAAGATAAGACATTGGCTCTAATGGATTCCATTATTTTAATTTCACATGATTAATTCCGCCTTACTAAGTTCTGTCTGACCTAAAAGACCCGAAGATATAAAGGATATATTTATAGTTTTAACTGTCTTATTCTCTCTCTTTCTCTGACCCGTACGTAAATGAGTTAAACTTAAAGACATAAAAAAGTGATATATATCACAAGATCGAAAAGATATAAATCACTCTTTTCTTGTCTGTGATACATTTCGTCCATCACCAATGTCACATATGCGCACATGACGTAGCCTCTGACTGCGGTGTGAGTCACATTTTATTTTGACAGTTTATATGACACACAAAAGCCGTCGCCGAGTCAATATTTAAAAGGAATAACTTAATCAAAATGCTTCCGGTCGTAAGTTCGTTAAAGTTCTATGACTTTAAATAGTTTAACAATAACAATTATTTATTCCGCGACATTGAAAGAGCGAGATATCTCATAGTGTAGCATATAATATTAGATGTGGAGGACACGGACCAACCTTTTTGATTATATGTCACGAGTCATACTAAATTGGTAAGATATTTGATGATAACTAGAAAAAATTATGATGATATATTGCTAAGAAATAATTTTAGCATATTATATTTTCATGAGGCTTTGTTTCAATAGACTATTAATTTTGACTTAAGGCTAAATGTAAACAAACAAAAGTATGTCAAACCACTATTGAGAATATCACATTTGTACAGATACTAATCCCAATACGAAAACCTTGTTTCTTTTAAGTGTAAGAACACGTTAACAACGTCTAATCTCTTTATAATAAAAAAAAAAACATGTAAACATTATAATAAGGAAACATATAAATAGAACATATAAATTTTTAAATGTTATTCTACATTTAGAAAAGAACTTAGCGGAATTTGAACCCGCTCGTCTTGGAAGGTTTTCTAAAGTTTTATACATTTCTTTAAAAAAAAATGCAGATAAATAGTAAAAATTATTTAAAAGTACACTACAATTTTTCAAAATAATTTAAAATATGGTATGCATATTTTTGTTTCAGGATATTTCATAATTTTCGTAAAAATGACGTTGTTGCAAAAACTTTACCAATTACATCCACTATGTATAATAATCCCAATAGCGTGTGTAATAGCATCAAGCTATCTGATTATTATTAAAAAGGTAAGTGTAAAAAGGTATATATGTATAATATATATATGTACATATAATAAAACTGTAACTGATCGCTGTCTGTACATAGAATACATGAGAATATCTATAATTGGGGACTTGTTTAATGTAATAAAAGAAAAATAATTATTTTTAAAAATTTTGCACAAAGCGCACAAACAAACAGACAAACTGATATGTATGGTTATCGGTTTGTCTATTTGTCTGTGCGCTTATTCACACTAATCTCAAGTACGGCTTTGTTTAACTCATGTTAACATTTAACAGTGTGCATTTTATTTCAATCGGTTCATAAGTAAAAAGAAATATATCGATATAAAGAATTATAAATACAATATTGCTATAAAATAAGTATTTAATTGAATAAGCTAAAACTTTAAATAAATAGTAGATACTTATAATATATAATTTAATAAAATGAAGGATTTTCCTTCCTATATTGAAGAAGAATTATCTGAAAACTTGTTAAGGATAATTATATGTTTAGTGTTTACCCTGCTATGTGGGGAATTTCTACTACATAGTTGAGTAGTTATTTTTCGACTAATCTATGTAGTAGAATTTAGCCATGTCATTCCGAAAATGGGGAGTTTTTTTTAAAAGTTTAACTTAAAACATTGGTTTTTTTCACACATTTTTCGCACGATTTTGAAATGTCGGGTGTTGAGTGGCGGAAATTAATGCGCTTTGTTTTTAAGACAGAATAACAAAAGCAATTGAACGTTTAACATTATACCCAAGAAAGAAAATTAATATTAAAACCTGAAAACCATCGCGTTTACTTTTAAAGTGCCCCCACTGCGCCTGTTTCAGAAATATAGATAGTAATTTATGCTCGATTGAGTGTTAAAAAAAATATATATATTAATAATTTTAGCCAAACCTGGAACACATTATAGACTACACGAACTGCACCAATGACAATAATATAATGTGTAAAGATTACACAAAAGACAGAATAGATATATGCATTTGCTATATAACATTCAACCTGACTGAAAATTTTCATGAAAAGATAATTGGTTACTATGAACTGGAAACATTCGACCAATTGCGAGACGATTACGTTAATTCAAGGTAATTTAAATTTAAAATCAGTTAGAAGACTTAGAGTAAAATTTTATATGTGTACAATGGCATGTTTTTATTTTTTAATATAATGTTTATTATCTCTGTCTGTCTCTCTTTCTGTTTGTATAATTTAGTTTTATGGTGATGTATGTAGAATCAGTGAGCAACCTGAGTATTATTAATAGTAGCATTATTTTTTAATTTTTTTTTATATGTATATGTTTCTGAATTTCTTAATGTATAAAGGTTTTTTTTTAAATTTATCTTCAAAATACTATATCTTAATAAATATATATTTTTTCAAATATTTTAACGAATATCTATTTAAGGGATGATAACCAACTTCAGGGTGTGATGAATCTTACCCCATCCGAAAATTGTGAACCATATCGATATGATGAAAATGGCAAACCTATCGCTCCATGTGGCCGTATTGCTGATACGTTATTTAATGGTCAGTAGAACATATAAGTATCACATTATATTATCTTCTTGATTTCTATCAAGCAATTTGTTTGTTTATAATTTTTTGTGTAATATTGAAATGGGAATGTAATAAAATTGTTTAATATTTCAGATACATTTAATATTCTAGAAACATCTAGTAACAAATATGTAGAATATTTATTATCAGGAATGTTGGATGATTATGATAAAACGAAATTTCGGAATCCAGAAAATATAACAGAAGGTGAAATATTTAATACTTTGTTATATTTATGCTTATTTACATTTAAAAAAAAACAACACTCCTTGTGTCCAAAATATGTAATTTAAAAGCTTGGACGAATAAAGTGGATATAACATACAGACGGACAGAAAGACATGATGAATCTGTAAGGGTCTGTTTTTTGGACATTCGGCTACAGAACCCTATATATATGATAATTCAAAATTTAGAGGATCAAAGGAAATAATGGGACTTTTACCAGGTTCCTTTCTTTGATTCTTAAAATAGATTTCAATTTCTACGTGTTGTTTTCTTTGCAGCTAATTTAAATTTTGCGAAACCGAAAAATTGGAAAAAGAGTATATGGGAGTTTGATACAAACAATAGTGAAAACAACGGTTTTCAGGTCAGTTGTGCACAATGGTCATTCATTCTTTGAGTAAAAATGATCTAAAGAAAATCTACAATGGGTTTTATATAATATACTATTAGTAGATGTGTAATATTTGTTGCAAGTTCGTTATTTTATTATCAAAAGTAATTATGAACATACTATGTAACATTTGGTTGGTAGTAATAATTAGTTATTTGATAAGTCGATAGGGAAAACCTAAACAAAACTGTAAAATTTAATTAGATAATATTGTACATAAATACTTTTGAAGTAAAAACATTCAAAGAAAAATATTTATAATCCATACTTATTTAGGAAATGTATGAAAATTAAATATCCGCTATTACTAATATAGTTATATTTTTATAGATGTGCCTATATTCACTAAACTAAAAACTTTAGTTTTTACAACAAACTTCAATTAAATTTTTTATATATATATATATATATTTATAAAGTATTTTTTATAGAACGAACTATTTATTGGGTGGATGAATACAGAATTGAAACGAAAGCCTCGGGCTCGCTTCACACAAGGTATTCCGAGTGGAAACTATATATTGCGCGTTGGATATAGTAAGTTGCAGTCTGCTCAGTAAGTCTTTATTCAAAGTATTTAAGTACAGTGGAGTCGAGGAGACGTGGAGGAGCCGGCCTGAAGTTAAATTTTTCAAACTTATAATAAATCCTTCTGTTTATTATGCTATACATTATTATATTATATGTCGTCAATATTACCAGCATATTTGTAATATTTGTTCATGTGAATCGATACGTAATTAAAATGTAAGTATTGACTCGTCCAGAAAATGTGTCGTGTTGTTCATGGTTCATTAAACTATAAGACTTTCATTTTGCATACCGTGATAATGATAATTTCTCACGATTCTTTTTTAATGATATAATTACATGGTTTTTTTCCCAACTGCATGCTGTATCTCGCACAGCAGATGTGTTAAGACATTATGCTCCCCACTTTCCACTGAATTCTGGAGGAATTGTGTGTTGAATGATGGAACTCACCGCCGCGCCTTGTTGCGACAGAAGAGCGAAAATAATAAAATAAAAATTCATTTCCTCGAGTGGGCACTGAACCCACAACCAGTCGCACTTTGTGCCCCTGTGCTACGATAGGCCTCTAACTATTATCATAAATAGGTTAGCAGTTCAAAAACATAATATACTTTTTAATAATTTAAATAAGTTAAAATTTGTTTTTTTTTTAATTTCAGACTACCCGTCAAGCATATATGATGGTTCAAGAAAATTTATTTTAACATCTACTAACAGTGAAAATCATAAAAATAAGTTATTATTTACATGGATATGGATAATTTCATTGATCGCGATTTTTTTGTATTTATTCACATGTTTAGTTATATATGTGAAATACAAGATACAGACACGGAAAAAACAAGGTAACAACAACAAATAAAGTACATATAAAAACTGTTTCATAATAAATTAATTTTTTTAAACTTTTTAAATCATTTTTACAATGAAACGAATAATGAAATTTTCTGTTTGTTTAAATAATTTTTAGGTTTTTGATAAAACTTAAATATTTTTTTGCAGATGCCACCGATGACCCAACTAATGAAAATACTACAAGTTTAATGTAATTATTTAAGGAGCAATCAAACAGCCAAAGGTTCAACATTTAATGAAAGCCAAAAATTTATGAATAATATTTATTGACATCATAGCAACAAAGCTTACCTCTGTACTATAGAATTAAATGGAAAAATTACTTCAATAAAAAGTT
>JBAIZZ010000022.1:846014-857547 GCA_037355905.1 Heliconius aoede
GTCAAACTTAACACAAAAGCTGAATGAACTTCAACATCCACGTCTGTCATGGATATCAGCAATATATTAATGCACGCACTCTAGAGTCTGTCTAGATAGGAACCAAACGCTTGTGAAGGATTAAAGTTTGTGAATAAGCACGATTAAGCTACATTACAAGTCAAGCCACACACCCTGTTCACATACTTGTGTGCAAGAGGATTTGGCTAGTCAACTGGCAAATATTTAAGCGTACCATAGTCAAGTCAAAGTCAAAGTTGTATTTTATTTATGATCTATATATTTTTTAAGCTGTGGTCATAATATACATAATACGCACAGATTAACAATAAGTAATATGAGTAATTCTACTGTGATTTATTGATTTGATTAGGGAGTGATGAATTCCACCTACTGATATTCGTTTTTTTCTTTAATAACATAACTAGAATTAAATTTATTTAACAAAACACAACTTGTTGGCATGAAGTGATGGCGACTTCAAGTGATACTTCGGACCAAAACGTAAAATCAAGAAGGCCTGCTGGTAAGTTGATATTTTTACTATAATACAACAATCCTCCTTTTTCTCTTTTATTGATTAATTGTGTTTTGTAGAATCCGCTTTTAAGCAGCAACGGCTTCCTGCATGGCAACCGATCTTAACAGCAGGGACTGTTCTTCCAACATTTTTTGTAATAGGCATAGCATTTATACCAGTTGGAATAGGATTACTTTACTTTTCTGATGAGGTAAGCTACCAAAGAATACTATATACACTATACAAATAGGCCTTAAATATTTTTTATTTATATACTGAACTTAAATATTCCTATTATATATGATATATACAATATTATAACGTACAATATTATATGTTAAAATTAAGCAATATAATTACAGGTAAAAGAACATGTTATTGATTATACATATTGTATGAAAGAAGATGAAAATATTACATGTGCAGATTACATTAAAATAAATGATTTGAGCGCCTGTACCTGCAAAATTCCATTTAACCTTACTGAAGATTTCAAAGGAGATGTGTATTTCTATTATGGTCTCAGCAATTACTACCAAAATCATCGTAGATACGTAAAATCAAGGTAATTTTGTTGTTAAAAAAACTAATGTTAAGGCACTCTGCAAATATTATGGGATATTGCATATTCAGTGGTTGACCTCACATTTTGTCTTCTTACTGCAGTGAGGAATCGAACTCATGACAGTCACATTTTGCAGTCAGACTCTGTGCCATTGAGCCAATAAAACAAACTACTTTAACAATTGCAGCAGCATTGTTTAAAAAGATACCATTGAAATAATGCTTATTAAACAATTCAATACTGTTTATTTCTTTTGATAATTTTCTTATCATAATTTAGCAAGTCAACATGTCAATTAAAAAACTAAATTGAATGTGTCTTTTGTGATGATGATGGTTTGTGATACTTATTGATAAGAATGATTTATTTTTATCATTTATATGGAAAGTAAATGGGAATATTATGGGTTGCATTCCCACTCAGGGTGGAAAAGAATAATTTTATATTTTATTTTCTCTGTACAAGATAAAGTAAAGGCTTCAGGCACTCAATTCAGCATGAAGCTAAATAATACATTTTTATTATTTTCTTGAGATATACACAACTTTTTTTTAGAGATGACAATCAACTTCTGGGACGGTTATCACTGACACCTTCCAGTGATTGTGCCCCATTCGCTTATGCTGACGTGGAAAGCAAATCGGAAAAAATGCCGATAGCCCCATGCGGTGCTATTGCTAATTCACTTTTTAATGGTAAGCTGCTTATTTATATATGTCACCAACCAATTGATGTAAATTATCATCTCGAAGTGATGGGCAGTATGAAAAGAATATTTATTATTTTTTACTCTTGAAAGTATTATTTCACATCAAGGATAGATTTTTTATTGAACTTAGTGAGACTTGAATCCTCACTTAAGGAAATTTCTATTTTGTGAGATTGTTACTAACTTATTGTTAGATTGATCATTTGAAGAGTACTTTTTTAAGATCATTACCCACAATTCCTACAGGAACAAGCGAAAATTGGTTTTATATGAAATATGTGTATGTATACAGGAACTGGTTTTATATAAAATAAAACATATCATAATCTAATAAAATATTTTTTAGATACTCTAACATTGGAATCACAAGATTTAAACAAAGATGTGCCAGTATTGAGAACTGGTATTGCATGGACTTCCGACAAAGAAATTAAATTCAGAAATCCACCCGGGGATCTGGAGACTGGTAAGAGATTATAAAAAGAGTTATATTTAAAGTGCTTTTATTATTTATTTGCATAAAATTTAATCTTTTCATTATATGGGGCCATTTATAAATTACTTCGCACTTTAACTTAAGAGGATCAAGGAAGACTGATATTATGTGGCAAGTGGTGGAGATACTGATGGTAGTGATGAAGAGCCTATAATTACTATATATCATATTTACTGCTGTTAACTGCTTTAAACTTTACCGCCAATTACTACGATTCTATTTCGAATGAAGTGTGTGCGGCGGTGTCCCTTTGATAGGTTTTTGTCTGCGTGCGTCGGTCTTGAAGAATGCCGTTTTATTATACAATGATAATTTGTGTTATAAATATATTCGGTTTTTATAGAGTAGTTAAAACTGTGGTTTCATTTAAAGTGCTGATGACAGCACCACTTTGTATAAATATTTTTTTATACAGTGTTTTGAATGTATGACAAAATATCTAATTATTTTTTTTTTCATATAATAATTTCTATATTATCATTTATGAATTTTATTTCAGCATTTAAGAACTTCACAAAACCAATAAACTGGCGTATTCCAGTTTGGATGCTAGATCCAAACAATACAGATAATAATGGATTTCAGGTAAATATTTTTATATAAATGATTTTCTGTACTTATAAATATTATTGTATTTTAAGTTCAAACGTCATTGACATTGGTGTTTAATTGTGAAGTTTACGCCTTCGATTCTCACTCGATGAAAAAAAATGTATTTTGTCTTTTCGGTCGACCTACTGGACCCGAAAGAATGCGCAGTTACGCCATTTTATACAAACATATGATGGTAATTGAATAATGTTTACCCTACAATGCAATGTATATTTTAATATATTTGAAGCCATATTGGCAAAAGTGAACTAAGTATAGAATTAAGAAAACAAAGCCCGGCGTTAAGTTCCGCCACTCCATTTATATTTCAGAATGAAGATCTCATAGTGTGGATGCGCACAGCCGCTTTACCCACCTTCCGCAAGTTGTACCGTCGCGTCGATCATTCTAAAGAGGGCTTTGGACCCGGACTCGTAAAAGGACCTTATGTATTGAGGGTTGAATATAGTGAGTATTTTTTTTATTATTATTTGAGATTATGGTGTTATAGTTTGTAACGTAAATTTATTAATTTTATAGATTCATCTTGTATTATTCATAAAGGAGAATAGGTAGAGAGAATCGTTTTAGAACACTCCGATTATTTTTATACATTTTCTAAAAGTATTTCATATTTCTTATTACAGAATAACATTTTAAAAAATGTTGAAAATATATTATAAATAGCGTTCTTTTTTCATGATCCTTATTATTAGATGTTTGGTGGAAATTTGTACTCTACAGATTAATGTTTGAGCAACTGAATGTATTAACACTTGGTTCCTTCTACCTACCCTCATGGATGGAGGAGACAGTGTGAGGATAAAAAAATCTAATAATAATATAATAAAAAATTAACAGATTACCCAGTAAAAGATTTCGACGGTACAAAATCCTTCATAATATCGACTACATCCCTCCTCGGCGGCAAGAACCCGTTCCTCGGTGTCGCGTACGTGGTAGTCGGTGCTTTGTGCCTTCTACTCGGCATAGTGCTGCTTGTGATACATGTTAGATGCTCTAAGAGGTGAGTTTTTTTATGTTATAGTACGCTAGACAAGTGTTGGCCGCTTTGAAGTTATATTTTGGTTTTTTTTTTTATAAAAAACGAAACGAAAAAACGAAAATAATGATAAGTAAGAAAAATCCTAAAATTCATACTGCGCAGCCATTTACTGCTAACTTCAAAATGGCCACGACACTACGTTCTGTATAGTTATGTATAAAATCGTTTATTTTGAAATTTATTTCTTTTTTTAATTTATATTAAATGAGTGCATCACACACTTCTTTAGTCTCCTTTTTTATTTTTATTGTCGTGATTTATTACTGGTTAAAATGATAATCGTCAAACCCTGTTCTTTATCACTATAACTTTTAAAAATAAAAGGATTTTTATTGTTATTAAAACTAGGAAAACTCTCATAGATGGTTTACATTTAAATAAAAATGTCAAAAAAATATTTTTTTTCTAGTAGGCAGAGGAAATCTTTTGATGAACCATTTTCTAGTTGAAAATGGCTGGCTTAAAGCTTCTGGCTTAAATTCTGAATGCTGTGAAATAACTCTATAAAAATGTTAAAAATATTACTATATATTTTTTACATTTATTACGTACGCATTCCGTATTACGCATTCTAAATGAAAACTATATAGGTATATGGTTATTAGGAAAAATGAACACTTAGATACTTCTCTTGACTTAACTAAATTTACATATATTTAAATAAGTCCCTTACACATTTAAAATGTTACATTTTTATCCTTGTTTTTTGTATATTTTATAAATATTAATGAAAAAACAAATTGATAGTTGATATTTTTTTATTTCAATATATTTTTTTATATTAAGCCAGTAATTAGTTATTTATTGAAATTTATCTCATAAACTTTACATAATGTAGATTTCAACCACATATTATTAGTCACAGTTATATTAGGAGGAAGTTTCTATAGCTCCAAATGTTTTAGTTGCTTCGTAAGTTATAATAATTATATTATGTTTTTTTATTATTATTTTTAATTTATGTACATTTTTTCATTAATTAAATAGAATATATTGTATTTATTTTATATATTGTAATTACGTGATACATTTGTCTATAATCTGTATACATATTATTTTTAAAGTTATTTTCCAAATAGAAAAGCTTGTAATACATGTAATACTTAAAAAATTTCCTAAGCAGCAAGTTTTTAAACAAAAATGTCCCATCTTTAATTATATTGAACGTACGGAAAAAACACATTTATGAAAACAAAACTATACTTGTGAAAGGTATACTTATTTATAAAATGTATAACAATTAAGAAGACTTTTCCGCAAATTGTTAAATTATGGACGTATTTGTGTAAATATGCAAAAATAATATTTTCATAGTCATTAGTTAATTTTTTTCAATGATATCATTATCTGTACATTTTTTTATTTTGCTCTTTTTACAGCACAACCGAGATGATCAACGTGAATCCTCGCACACCTTACTCTTAAACGAGCAGCAGCAGTCAAACCATGCTGTAGAATTTACAAAACCGAAAATATTCGAAACGAACGAATGAGTCACGTTGAAAATATTATATATAATATATATATATTGATTAATTTTATAATTTCTTTGTTAAATCGCTAAACGTGTCACAAATGTGACAAGGATGTTTGACGTGATATATGGATACTCCTTGGCCGAAGTGCTACATGTATATGAGTATATGAATGTACACAATTATTGTGAGAGTAATATATAAAATAAAAGCGTTTTACTCCTTTTGTTAGACAAACTATTATTTTGTATTCCTCAACTTATAACACGAATTTATATAAATAAGGGGAAAATGGTTAAAAATTTTGGAAATATTAGTTTATCTTTAGGTTCCTATAGAGATCGAAGAGACGATAAACTAATATTGCTAATTTTTGTCACTATAACTGTATTTATATATCGTAGGATTCATTCGGACATGTTACCTTAAAATTTAAAAATTATTTTGTCGTTGTTAAAGTAATATAAATTCTTAAACTCACGTATTTCACGTTTTTTAATTATAATATTATTAAATGAACACTCGCGTCACGGTAATATTGTGCTTGTATTTTTAACAATGTGTTTTTATTAAAGTCGTGTAAGTATCGTGTCTTTTTTTTTAGACAATTAGAATAACGTTTTTTATTTTTTTTAAAACGAAGCTGTTTTAAGCCAGTCGTGGCGACGTTCTACGGTTCAATTACCTAAACAATCTCATTTTGGGAATGTAAAAAATGTTATCCTATATTTGTCCTTAGATTATTAACAATTTTATATTTAAGATAGATTCCCTTTATTTCGATCTTATATTAGATGCTATTAGACAGTAGATTTAATAAATATTATTAGTTGTATTATTAAATATTATTAGTTGTGATTAACCTTAAATTTCTATCGTATTTGTAGTAAAGGAAGATCAGTGTGTCAGTGTTATTATATAAGTCAAAACTATTAAAAAATAATATATTTTTTTAAATTATTGTTAATGATTTTGAGAACAACAATTTTATGAAATCTAACATCTACTATCTAACATAAAAATATGCGATTTACTTACATTGATATAAGATATACTAGAAATATTTGAATTTTAGTTATTTTTATGGTATATGTCGTCAAAAATAATATACTAATAGTTGAACGAAACATACTTGATAACAGTGAGTCACACCAATATTTTTTATTTTCAGCATATCTAAAAAATAGGTAATTCGTAAAAAAAAACTCTGTTTATATATATTTCCTGTCTTCAAAAATGACTGAGGTATTGAAAAATTCAAGTACGGCTAAGCTAGGCTAAGGTCAAAGGCAATAATAATATATAATGTTGGTGTGTTGGTGTGACTCATTGTTCTTTACATTTCAATATTGTAATACTTATTTCTATTTTTAACCTGTGGATCATAGTTTCGGTTCCATTAAAATGTATTTCGACATAAATTTCGAAATGACATAAAGACGGCAGGTCGCAGGTCTCCGTGACGGGTCCCATGTAAAGCATCTTAAATATGGAACTGAAATTATATACTACAGTCGATGAATTGTGGCCATCCTGAACTTTTGCGCATTGTTCACTCGGGTAGAATATAATGGAAATTAAGAATGATTTATAAAATCAAGTCTGCGTAGCTAACTACGACTAACTTCAGGGCAGTCACGACTCGTCAGCCGTACTGTGTATTGACTTATATATATATAATAACACTGGGTTCCCGTAGTACAGTTCAACTTGAAAAAATTACACTTATTTGTTACCACACTAGTTGAATTAATCACGTGTCTTAATAATTTTATTGTTTTATCAGTTTTAAAATTTAAATAGTGATAGATAGATTTTTGTTATATTTTTTATTACTTGTATTATTTTTTGTGATATTTTACTATTTATTTGACGTCAATGTTTGAATTGTTGATGTAAGTTTCATATCATTGGTTCCTTATTTGGTTATTAACAATATTTATTATGAAAAATTTTGTTATAAACAAGATTTTAATGTTATCTATATAACGAAAGTGCCTTTTATCGAAATAAGATTACTAAATCTATTGAAATTAATGTACTTAGCGATTAAATAATATATGTAGCTTAGAAAACCACCTTAGTGTGACATTTGTAATAGACTAAAGTCCGACAAATACTTTATAGAGATTGTGAACGCAGGCACGAGTCAAAATCACGCGTATAATTAGTACAGTCGTTTGCATAATATTGGATATGTGCAGTTTGACGTAATCAAATTTGTTTGTTTGTTTGTTGTGTCATATACAAACTGATGGAGTAAAAAACACGAGTCAGTTTCATAATTCACAAAGTTTTGTCGGGCTGTATACTGTTTTAAAAGAAAAATAATAGTTGCCAGTACATTGTAACCCTTAAATATGATTTAATAATGCGTGGACTTATGGCAATAATGATTTAGAAATGAACACATTTTCATGAAAACTGTACAAATCACTGAGATTATATTTTGAATTAATGTAACTATAAACTAAACAGTTACTTTAACGTCAACTATAAAGTTGCGTTGGCTTAAAAGCATTTGAAAATCTATAATCGTGCAGATGATAATATTCTGTGTATTTATTAAATCTATAATTGTTTTACGAATAAATGTATTAATTTAAAATATTTTTGGGTTTTATAATTTTGCGTTCACATCCTTTTAAAATAACGATCAATTTCACGCTGTATCCCGCAGGCAGCAGGGTAAGCAGAGGGAACTAAGACATTGTATGTTGAATAGCGAAACAATCTAGGTGTAATATACCTAATTTTTTCTAAAACACCAAAAACTAAAATTTTCTATTATGATCTTCATATCTCTATGGCATTGGGATTTATGACTCAAAAACACATATTTTTGCATTACCATAAAGCTGTGCTGTGATGCCCAAATTTAACCTCACAGGGATGAAATTTTAAATCGACGACGATGTTTATAAAATTTGCAATTTAGAATCATAGATTATCATAGATTCAGAATCATAAAATCATTGAACACGTGTTTCACGGTAAATTAGAATTCAACCCCATAAACTAAAAGAAAATAATTTCATAAACATATTTAATAAATATTCATTTAGTTCAAGCAGGCGAAGCCGGCCAGGTCGGCTAGTATAAAAAAAACAGCGAATCGGACTCGCTCACTGCGGCTTCAGTGAACTTTTAAAATAAGTGCAACTTATAAAAGTTAAGAAACTTAAATTTGCCGGCATACGAAGTTATTGTGTATGAAATGACTTACATATATCAGTTTGTAATTAATTCGTAATGTTTTTTTTCTATGCTTACGCTATAAACCTCACGCCATTAGTGGAATTTTGTAGTGAAAAAATCGTAACATACAAAATATTATATTTAGTGATTTTCTCAGTACAAAATTGAATTTAACTTCTATGAAAAAAATCTAGACTCAAATGCAGCTTCACACGCTTTAATTCATATATAGATTATGGCCAAAGGACATATTTAAAAAAAAAATATTCTACGTCCTTTGTAATACCTCTCAGAATAAGTGTTTAAGGTTTTATGACCGTCGTGGCGCAGTGGCACAAGGGTGCCGCCCGTAATCGCGACGGTTGTGTGTTCGATTCCCACCCGAGGAAGTGAAATATTTCTTTACGTTTATATTTCCATTTTTCTTCGCTCTGGTGTGGAGGCAAAGCGCGACGTTGAGTTCTACCACTCAACATGCAATGCCTTCAGAATTAGGCAGAAAGTGGGGAACAGAGTGTCTTAACACCGAGGTTCCCTCTGCCTACCCTGCTGTATGCGGGATACAGCGTCAAGCTGAAAAAAAAGAAGTTTCATGACAATCAGGTGAGTAGTTTTGGCGTGAAAGCGTAACAAACAAACTTGCATTCACATTTATTAATATTACTATGATAACAACGAGAAGCTAGGACCTAATATAGATTATCCAATTATTTATTACTTGATTAGATATGATATGTATAAGAAATGATTATCTTAATTATATTTTCGCGTGTTCTTTGGGTGGGACACTCGTGGCTCTAAACCTAAATATGATTATAGATTTAATTTTGGTTTCTGTTGTGTTCAACGCCGTTTCGGCTCAAAGTAACGACAGTTTATTTGATTTAAATATCATACATTACAACGATTTCCATGCACAGTAAGTATTTAAAGTATTTATAGTAACAAGTCTACTAATTTCGGTGGAAAATGGGGAACGGAGTGTCTTAACACTAATTTTCCTCTATCTACCCTGGTGTGTGCGGGATACAAATGATTTATTAAGTAATGTGAATTTATAACAAACAATTCAAAATATTATTTTTTCAAAAATAATATTCTAAGCACTTTTGTGCTGGAAGCGCAACATCTCTGTTGCTCTTTTAAAAGTCAATGCTATAAGTTATTATTAAATAAACTGACTCTTTTTTAGATATTTAGTAGTGAAGAAAAAACTAGCGGCCCCTCGGCGTCAATGCCTGCTTCAACTTATTGATATATTATAGTCAAATTACACCAAATATTTACAATTTTTTTACCATATTCTGTTATTCTGATATATAAGCTATATTACCATAAATTCATCTAGATCGCGTTAGCCGCATCCCTTATCCTATATCTAGGGTAGTTTTTGTGTGAAAGTGAAGTATACATTAACACTACATTCACATTCTCACAAACATTCACAGTTATAATATTAGTAATATAATCTCTTTCTGTGAATTAATTGAAATTAACTAATATTATATATATATTATTATATAATAATTAATTTTAACACATTTCCGATGCACGCAATTAAGCGGTCAATTATAATATATATCTTAAGAAGATTTTTTATAATGTTATGTATAAAATTAATGGTACTTATTTTATATTTGTGTACGTGGGCGTGACCTGCTCAGGCGATTACTTTGACCCAACTCCTTATTCAGCAAAGAAATAGGCAAACAACAGAATATTTTTAAAATATAAGAAGAAAGCTTAAGAAGCAGCGTTTGACTTAAAAATGCTTAAACTTAGCTACCAAGTAATTTCTGTTAATCCTAACTAAAATTTAATAGAATTCAAGAAACATACTATTCTTCCATGATAAAACGATTATATACCTACCCAAATATGTAAGAAAAATATCAATTATATTGATATATAGATATATGAACAGCTATTATATATATTTTTATTATTTTTTAAGCTTTGACCAAATAGCTGTAGGTGGAGGACCATGCAATCCAACAGAAGGGGACTGTATAGGCGGGTTCTCCCGTCTGTACACAGCTGTGATGGAGGTTCTGGAAGCAGAACCAGAGTCTATATTACTTAACGCTGGAGACACATTCCAAGGTACCATTTGGTATAATTTCCTACGTTGGAATGTCACCCAGCATTTTATGAACATGCTGCCTCACGATGCTCATGTAAGTTATCGTTTTACATTTGTATTTTTTGCAGCTATGGCAGGGTAAGTAGAGAAAACCAAATCTTAAAACATTTTCATTTTCTGCAGAATTTTTGAAATTTCAGACCATTGCGAGTTGAATCACCAGCACTACCTTGTTAGTAGAGCAAAGAAATGAAAATATTAATAAATAATAACTGATTCCCACGAGTGGGAATCGAACCCACACCGTTTCAAGTCACACGCTTGTGCGCGACAGACTGAATATATAAACATAATTATTCAATTAATATTAATATGCCACCATAATTCGGTGGAAAGTGAGGGACGGAGTATCTTAACACTAGGCTCCCTCTGCCAACCCTGCTGTGTGCGGGACACAGCGTGAGGCTGATAAATTTTTAATTTTAAGATTAAATAAAAAATGTTTATATAATATATTAAAACATAGATATTATATATAAATAAAAAATATATAATTTTTTAAGTTACATTTTAGGTATTAGGAAACCACGAGTTTGATCACGGCATTGAAGGATTATATCCTTATCTTCGTTTGCTCGAGTCGACCATGTTGGGAGCAAATGTAAACACTACCTTTGAACCGGATATCGCGCCATTTGTGAAAAATCACGTCGTCATCACAAGAAAAACCCGAAAAATTGGAATTATTGGGATATTGTTGAAAACAGTAAGTTAATATTTTAAGTACATATTATTTTACCATAAAAACAAGTGGCCTTGCCTTTTTAATA
>JBAIZZ010000022.1:857647-883926 GCA_037355905.1 Heliconius aoede
AGTGAAAATCAAACCCATAACCGTCGTGACTGTTAACAGTCACACACTGTGCCGCTGCGATAATCTGGACAAATAATATATAAACAAAAATACTAAACGAAATATAAATATTTTGTAAGAATATTAACGTATGACAAACCGTCGTAATATTTTTGCAGTGCTTTATTATTAAAAAAATAATATTGTTAATATACATCAGATAATAAAATTTACAAAAAAAAAACAGCTTTCTTTGAAATAAAGAATAATATTTTTTTCAAAGGAAGCTGTTTTTTTAACACACAAATTTAAGAAAAATATATATATATATATCCATACCTTGAGTCCTTGTTGTAACACATCAGACCAGAGGTCGATGAGACAAGAGCTGGAAATTATATTAATTTCAAATTAATTAGAGGCCAATCGTGGACGGAGGCAAGACTGGTTGTGGATTCGATCACCACTTGAGGAGATGAAATCTTTATTTATATTACATTTATTCGCTCTGGTGTCGAGGTAAAGTGCGGCATTGAGATCCGCCACTCAACATGCAATATCTCCAGAAGTCGACGGAAAGTGGGAAAAGGAGTGTCTTAACACTAGGTTGCCTCTGCTTACCCTGCTGTGTGCGGAATACAGAGTGAAGCTGATTTTTTTTTCTATTATTTCAAAATCAAATTTTATCTACGAGTATCTCATCTGAATATGTTTCAACTATGATGAATATATATATTTATGTTAATAAAAAAAAATTACTCTCGTGCCGATAGTATGGTCAGCGGAGTTATGAAGTAGAAATACAGTAAGGCCATGGGAAGTCGGAACTTAAAGTCCGGTTTGTACCACACCTCCATGTGACGATCCTTACGTAATAAATTTGGTTGATCTAATCTGCAAAGGAAAATTATTAATTTAGAATAGTTAGTTAAATGTTTTAGATAATCTTTTCTATTACATTATGTCTGCTCAGATTTTATACTTGATATTTTTAAGTTTCCGTTTTTTTTTGAGGAAAAAAGGAACCCTTTTAAGATCACTTTGTTGTCCGTCCGTCTGTCTGTCTGTCTTTCCTCATTCCTGTCCCTTTATCTCAGGAACGCTTAGAGATATCGAGTTGAAATTCAAATCATATACTCAGATTTCAGAAAAAAGCTTCAGAAAAAGCTCAGAATCTCCAAGTTTTTAGGGAATACTTGGTGGGCGAGACTGATTCGCCCTTGTTCGCTTTTTTATTTTTAATAATTTTCGTACCAAATAAACAAAACGCAAAAGTTCAAAAAGCTTAACTTAGGGCGGCCACGACTCGTCCATGTAATACCGTACCATGTAATATCAAATTGTTTACAAAGACGTATGATTGAAATTGAATGTCAAGTTCTGCCACTCAATACGCAATGTCTCGAAAACTGAGCGGAAAGCGGAGAACAGAGTGTCTTAAAACTAGCATAGGTGAAGAGTGAGGGCATTCTACCTGCTATACGCAAAATACAGTCTGTTATTAAGAAAAAACAAATATATTATATAACTAAGTATTTGTTTTCTACTATAAAATTATACATACCTAAAATTTTTAACCGTCGCTATCAAATCACCTTTGGACAACACTTTAGTCACCTTCTCGCTTTCAGACACTTTCTTGTGAATCTCTTTGTCGGTACTATTATATAAGTCGATGCCGAGTCTCTTCGCCTCCTCTAAATACGCGGGCGCGGGAGATTCGAGGTCGAAATTATTTGTAATATATATATTTTTCTCGGGCAAATTAAATTCTTTGTGGGGTTTCACATTCAGCCATCTATCTAACCAGAGTTTTGGTTTTTCTATAAGAATAAAAACAAATATAATATATAACTTAACGTATTATCCCTAGTTTGGGGTAGTCAGAGAGAACGGAGCACCAAACGCTACGGTCTCTACATACTTTAAGGCCGGCAACGCACCTGTAGCTCCTCTGGTGTTGCACGGGGTCGTGGGCGGCGGTGATCATTTACCATCAGGTGACCCGTGCGCTCGTTTGCCTTGTCCTTTTCCATAAAAAAAATACTCTTTCGACTCGTTTACTGTCATCAACCTCTTCATACATGCTCTACATGGATGCTTTTTACGTGGCTCTCCTTCACAATATCCTTGATACTATTTTCGAAGGTCAACCGAGGTCACCCCCCACCTCTTATTCAGATCACTTTTCTTTCATAAATCTTTTTCACTTTCACTCTCATATCCTCGCTAGTACCTGCCATTCTGTGTATATCCTACGAAGAGATCGCATCTCCATGGGCATTCATCTTTCTTTCATCCTTCTTCTGTAATACCCACAACATAAAACAAATATTTAATAGATCAATACTTATCAATAGTAAACGCGACAGGTTGTGCATTCGATTTACACTTGAAATTAAAAGTGGAAAATTGCAATAGTTGTTTCTATGCACAAAAAGTGGTAACAAAAGTAAAGTTAATAATCATATACCTATATCTACACTCTCTACTTAATAAATAAAGAGTTAAAATTAAATATGTAATAAATACCTATTCTTTTGTATTCAGTGCCGAACCATTTTTCTGTGGCGTCATATTGTATCGGTTTCGAGTGCTTGTCGGACATTATGATCACGTTGACCATGTCCGCCGTCATACCGTCTAGAAGTGAAGTTATACCCTGTTATATAAAAAAAATATTATTATCCTATAAAAAAAAAAGCCTCACGCTGTATCCCGCACACAGATGAGTAGGCAGAGGGAACTTAGTGTTAAGACAGTGCGTTCCTCAATTGCCGCCGAATACTGGAGACATTGACACTGTGTGCCCCTGCGCCTGCGACTGGCGTCATTATTATCCATCTTATTGATAAATATATATTACTATATACTTAAATTTGTATAACATTTAAAAATAAAGATTCAAAGTTTTTTTTTTCATATATATTTCTTATATTATACAGACAGACATCCCTCCGCAATCCATCATTGATACGAATGTCGCTCGTCTTGGTACGCTTGAACGTTTGCAGAATCTAATTTCATATATTTTCGAGGGTTTGTATTTATAATATTATAATATATCAAAAAAATAAATTTGGAACCGAGTGTTTTATATATACTCTAATACAGATAAATATATACTTATATATTACATAAAAATACAATATTTACCTTAGGATCATATTTATAATATAATCTATGTCCCGTAATATAATGCTCTGGCGGGAAGAGGTGCATGTTTAGCGCCATAGCCTCCACATAATCCGCGGGCTCTGCTTCCCCTTCAAAGCGGAAACTCGTTTCTTCTATTGTCTAAAAATAATTTGATAGTATGGTACAGTACTATCTACGAGCCGCTCTGAAGTTAGCTGTAGATGTTTGCGCAGATTTGATTTTATGTTTTTTTGTTTTTTTCATTTTCTTCCCTAGTTAACTTTACATTACATTACATACATACAAGACACGCGCGAAAAAATATCCCTTCCTTAGCAGTCAGGAAAAATAAACAACGTTATTATAATATTACATGAATAATTCACAATTATTTAAATTTTCAATTTACCTTTAGTTCTTTATAAATTCGTTCTGATGGTCCAATCTGTTTCAACATTTGTATATATGAAAATATATCTTCAATTACCTGTTAACACAAAAGACATTATATTACATTAATGATTTAAAAAATATCACTATTTACTTATAACAAATATTTAGCAACTGTTAATACATGATATTTAAATAATAATTATTATTTAAATATAATGTATGTATGTTCGCTCTGGTGTCGAGGCAAAGCGCGGCATTGAACTCCGTTACTCAACACGCAATGCTTCCAGAATTCAGCGGAAAAGTGGGAACAGAGTGTTAAGAAACGAGATTTTCTCTGCTTACCCAGCTGTGTGCGTGATACAGCTGTGTGCGTGAAGCTGATTTTAATTTTGATATTTTCATAATTATTTCTTGACTACCTACCTCGTCGACATGATCGAGTCCATCTTTAGTGAGAATAACTCGTACTGAGAACAGGCTGTACATCGAAGTGTATTCTATACCACTTTCTGAATTACCCGTGTAGAGAGCGAGGGCCCATACTCTAAGATAAATAGAAAAAAAAAATATAGGTATATTAATTAATAAATGCAAAGGTTGCGGGTTCGATTTGATACGGAGTGTGTTTACACATATACAAAGAAGAAACAAATAATATCTGCAGTACTATAAAATAAGGAAGTATATATTAAAACAGTCTTTAGATAGTAGACTGACAATTTTCCAACAATTATTGTTGGAACATTAATTGTTGAAATAGTATATATGGTATATCTGAAAATAACTATAATTATATAATAGACATATATTTTAACACATCACTTTACGGCGTTGAGTTGCGCCATTTGACACCATAATGCCTCCAGAAATACAGCGTGGATCTGATTTTTACTTACTTTTGCCTTAAATAGGCGAGGAGGCTGCCGCGTCCCTCGTGTCCCAGTAGAAACGACAGATACTGGTGCGGCTTCGATTCATATTCGGAAATCAATGATCTCATGCACCATGTTAAATGTAGCTAGTAGAAAAACATATTAACTCTTACTTATTTTTTATAAATTTATAAACATATACCGGATAAACCGCACTTTTGTCTACTCTATAAAAGCCTTATATAATTAAGAATTTAAAAAAATCCAGAAAACCACAACATGTTGACCGTACTGTATATTTTTATAAGCACGTGTAAGTATGTTTTGATGTTTCTGACATTTTACACGAAAAAACCACACAGAAATCCTAGTGCACTAGCTTAGATCTGA
Source organism: Heliconius aoede (assembly GCA_037355905.1). Classification (NCBI taxonomy): domain Eukaryota; kingdom Metazoa; phylum Arthropoda; class Insecta; order Lepidoptera; family Nymphalidae; genus Heliconius; species Heliconius aoede. The sequence continues at coordinate 862,423 of JBAIZZ010000022.1, forward strand.
TCTAAACAGCGCGTTTCAATGTACACCGTATGAGTTAAGGTCCCACACTTACATATAGTGCTCTAGATCTAGTACTCTACATGTAATGTAATGTAAATTTGAAGTACTGTGACGTTATCGGCGTCAGAAAGTCGGAGAGATCAGAAACATAAAAATTACTGTGATTAAAAATTATATGAATTATCTTGAACCATTGTATTTTTTTAAATTTATATACTTTCGCAATAGGCAGAGATAAAATAGTGTTAGAATATTCCGTTCTCAACATTTCGGCTAGTATAGGACATTGCGTTATGCGTACTGTGTGGCGAAGCCTTATATACAGTCATTCTTTATATAACATAATATGTAGAAGTTATTACACGTCTATATAAAAAGTGCACACTATAATACAGTGTTGTAGGGTAGAACACATATTTTTAAATTACCTCAGTAGTGTCGCTAACTGGTTTCACGTAATAAATGTCTTTGAATTGCGATGTAACCATTTCTGGTTTGAAAGAGTATTTACTGAAGTCATCAGCTGGCAACTTATTATTAGGTATTTGTCCAAAGGTACTCGATACATATTTTTCTAGATCTTCAAGATCCATACGGGCCTGTAAATTAAGCAAGACTTATATAATACAAACTTATACTACTCTTTATTAACCCACAGAAAAGTACGGCCTATATCTTGGAAATTACATGGAAACAAAAATAATTTGTAAATAAGCTAAATTTTATCAAAAACTTTCAAGGGCTATAGCGAAAAAATTCTATAGGTTTTTTTCCAGAAGTAATTTTATAAACTATTAATATAGAATAATCAACACAGCTCAATGACAAGATCTTAAATTTCCTAATTTCCAAAATAAGAAATAGTTTTTCTTACGACGAGAATTCACTATATTTAAATCAGTTTTTTACATATTTACACAAGTGTTGTATTTTTTTAAGTCTTTAATAAGACAATGTTTATTGAGTACAAATATTGCCTGATTAAATAAAGTAGACCGGCAAAAATTAAAACACTTGCGTCAATATGTAAATTCATTTCTCGTAATAAGAAAAACCTTTTTGTACTGTTTCATAATTAGAGTATATTTATTAAATAATTGAGAAGCGCCTATGACTTAGAGATCATTCTATACTAATGTAGTTTTTTAAATTATTTTTTCCCTATAGCCCTTTTTCCCTATTTGAACGTTTTTGAAATTTAGCTCATAAAAACGATTTTTGTTTCCATGGAATTTTTAACATTTATTAACCGATAGTTTTAAAATATTAAATTCTACAAAAGATTTGCTATATTGAGAAAAAAAAATCACGGACACCAACTCAACAGCCGGGCTGTATTTGGCAATTTTCTTCAAGAATCCGAATTTGGGATTTTTCCAAAAAATTACAAATCCTCAAATATCTGCCGAACTGCTGAAAAATCGGTGAAATGGATACTGAGAACCTTCTAACCAAAGACAATTGATCGAGCGTCGATCCGCTGATCGTGTTACACCTGTATTTTTAAATATAATTTATTGTAACATCAACTTACTCTTAATAGCAAACTTAAAAAAAGGTCTTTTATTTTTTACAAATGTATTTCTAGGAACCAAAAATTTCTAATCAACGTAACATTACTATTAATTTCAAACGCAAACAACCGACCTGTACAGCCACAGTCATTCTATGGGCGCTGTAATGGCGTTCCCTAAACTCATGGGCAGCTTTGTACAATTTGTCATCATCATGTATATCGTCGCGCAAGCTACGTAGATTACCCCAAATAAATGTTCTAGCCGGGTGTCCCTCCGGGAAAAGTGATGAGATCAGCTGGTTTTTACGATTTGCATCCGATGGTGAGGCCAATGAGAATTCTATAATAGAAATGTTGTGTATTTTTTTGTTATTCAACTTCACTCTGTATATATATATATGTACCTTGCTATAGCCGGTTCTATTGTTAAAACCAGAAACCGGTGCCGTAACTCTACGCCGCACTTTATCTTGTTACTAGAGCTAGGAAATGAAAACTCTTTTTTTTATTGTTGCGTGCATGGATTCGTTACATTAGAATTCGTTACATTTAGAGGCTGGTCGTGGCGCAGTGGTACAAATTGTGCTGCACAATCGACTGGTTGCGGGTTCGATTCCCCCTCGAGGAAAGAAAATATTTATTTATGTTTTCATTTCTTCGCTCTGGTGAAGTCAGCCGTGTGGTCCCGGCTTAGAATAGGATCACCCTGGTACTGTCGGTGTCGTAAGAGGCGACTAAAGTACGTGTGGTAGAGTCACGTCGCCAGTAATGGCAACACGCATGGGCAGACTCGACCGGATTTAATACCACCCCCGGCATTTACAACCGGCGTGAAGTAGTGGTCCTTGCCACTGCGTTTCGCATTAGGTAATGCTGGGCCCCGGTGCCCTTCATCTCCACCTTAAAGGCTGGCAACACACCTGTGGCTCCTCTGGTGTTGCATGGGGTCGTGGGCGGCGGTGATCACTTACCATCAGGTGACCCGAACGCTCGTTTGCCTTGTCCTCTCCCATAAAAAAAAAAAAAAAAAAAACATAAGTTACCACAATGAGCAGTAACATGACAAAATTATTATATTCAGTTGTGTAAAGTTTTCAAGACAAAAAATATATTAAAAAAGTCACCGGCAATGAGCAAATAAAATCTATTACTTTATTCTATATAAATAATTGTTATTACCAGATTGTATAGCTTCTCTTTCGCTTTGCATATCTTCCTTCTTCATAAGTGGACTGATGAAGAACTGACTGAATATATCCATAGCATCTGGGAGATATTTCTTCTGTACTTCGAAGTAAAATGTGGTTTCCTCACAATCAGTCACAGCATTATCGTAACCACCTTCTGTCTATTTAAAACGAATATTAAAAAAATACTTTCTAATATTTTACTTTATTATATTACAAAACAGATTCCATAACTGGTCATAATAAATACATTTTTTTTTTGTATAATTAAATTGAATGTTTAAAGTTCAACATGAAACATTATTAACACATAGAAGATAACTGAGTGTACTTAATACATTTAATATAATAAAATTACTTAATTTGTTTAATTTTTAATAAATATAAAAAAAAAACTTCAATCAAATCAATTCACACAAACCCACAAACACCGCGTTCCTGTCACACTTATGCCGCTGCGCCACAACGGCGTCAATAAATACATAAATCGGCAATATTTTCTATTTACCTGAACAAATGAATCAAACTCATTCTCCTGTGGGTATTTCTCACTGCCCATGAACACCATGTGTTCTACAAAGTGTGCCAATCCCTGTATGTCAGCTGGGTTGCTGTAACTGCCGACTCCAACGGAGAGAGCACACGCTGCCTGTGAAAAGTATGAATTTTCTTTTAATCAAAATAATTTTTGTTCTATTAACTATATCCTTCTCTCCGTGTTTCTATTCCTCTCTCTATTTATCATAACTGCTCTGAGTAAGGGTACTCATAGATGAGGATGAATAATTTAAAAAAATTATACTTATTTTAATGTAAATACAAGTATTCTACGTCAAACATACATACATACATATAGTCTTTTATTAACATGATATTTCTTGAATTAATTTAATTGATTACGATTATCTTAATCTGACGCGCTTGACTATTTTAAAGAACTATGACTGTCTTGACTATTTTAAAATGTTTTTTGCACATTCCTGGGATTCCGATTATTATACAAAAGCTTTTTCTCAGGTTCACTTAACACCCACCCTCTTAGAAAATCTGACGCGCTCGATCATTCTTTTTTTTTTCATTTTTATCTTTTACGTACGACCACCGTCGACCGCGCACAAAAATATTTTATGGAGTTGAAACATAGAAAATTTAATGTGACTTACCAGCTTATCATCATCAGATTCTTCTACTTTAGTAGCATTTTGATCACTACTAGCAGCCTGTACTGATTTACCATCACGGTTCTGGTCCGTACTCTCATCTGTACCACTACTTCCTTCATCACTTGTACTATCAATGCTATTAGATGGCCTACTAGGATCTGATATGAGAAGAGCAGTCAAACCATTCTCCAACCTTATTGTTCTACAAAATAATATGCAAATTTTCAGTTAAATTCATGACAATGGTCACATGTATTTAAAATAATATGTGTGTGCCTTTAACTGCACACTTATTAATTTAAATATATTTATTATATTATAATATCTAAATTAATAAACATAGCTAGATTTTGTTGCATTAAAAATCATGTAGTTATTTTAAAATCTTCATACTCACTTATAAAGCTTTTTATCAGAAGCAGATTTAACAGGCTCGGAGAGAACCTCAACTTTCTCCATATTGCTGCTGCTGCTTGTTCTTAAAATTGACTTCGTCCCATTGACGGCTTTGACTTGAAGTTTCAATTTATGACCTCTGTGAACACTAATTCTTTTCGTTTTGGACATTATGATCAAGATCAGTTAATACTGTATCAAGTGTATATTATACCAAGATAATATTTGAAATTTGAATGAGAGCGGATAGTAATTTTGGCGGTATTTATAGTGTCAAATGGCAGCCAACTGACAGCAGATTATTATTTTAGCATAAGTTATACTGTACTTGGCAAACAAACGTGTACTGTTAGACTAGCCGCATACACACAATATTATTGTCAATACAATTATGACAATAATACTGTTCAGTATATGGCCCCGCGTACTGCACAATATTATTGACAATATTTCTCACTCAGTAGCTTTATTTGCATGCGGACGTATTTAATCTAAAATGGATAGAAAGCCGTTGTTTTAGTTATTCCATTTCGCGGATTTTTTTTTAACAAAGCAAAAAAAATGAGTTTAAGAATTTCAATATTATTAAAGAAATATAAGTAACAGAGTTCATTGGTGAACAGGCGCATAAAGTGTGACTGTAAAGGCGACAGGTTGTGGGTTCGAATCCCGCTTGAGGAAATAAAATAATTCATATTTTCATTTCTTCACTATAATGTCTAGACAAAGCGTAGTGTTCAGTTTCGCCAGTGCTTAATACCACGGTGAAGAATGTTAAAGTAATTAATTAAATTATATCCTTAGGTTCCCTCTGTTGCGTGCGGCGTACAGCGTGAAACTGATTTTACTGACAGGGGATGATACATGTATTCCATTGCTATTGATAAGTTTTCCATGTGTAAGGTATTTACACATGGAAACCTAATCTGTAATGATAAACTCTCTTAAATATAGTAATAAACTCTGTTAAATATTTTTTTTCCGTGGAAACTACTTCCATTTTCAACATTTATTTCGCTATTTACCCTTTTTCCGTCCATCTTTAATAAAAAGCATAAGCGTCCGCCTCAAGTCTTTTATTCAACTAAAATATTTTCACACGTCCGCACTCTACAATATTATTGTACGTGTACGGCCAGGCTTATGATTGTGATAGACTTAAAGACAATAGAGAACAATCTTCGGCATCAAACCCTCACGTAGGCCAAGTGAACTACCTGATGCTGCAGCAATACCTGCGGCGGCAGGAGACAGCTCTGAGAGACAAGGAGGCACGCATCCAAATTGTATTCTTTTTTTTAATTATTTGTGAAACCGTGATTTCATTACATTTTCTTTCTTGAAAATTACATATATAAAAAAAACATCAGATATAGCAAAAACATTTTAATTTCTTGTTCTAATGATAAATCGTTCAAGCAAAATGACATTTTACAAAACTACCAATACCAGTAATGTACATAAAATGCTTAAAACAACAGTAAAATAAGTATTTTTTAAAATATTTATTATAATTTAATAAAATAAAGTCATTCATCAATCAAGTCATTTTAAGTCATTAATATAATAATAATAAATATTAATAAAATTTCTTCCATTACCTTCGAACACACTTGCGTATACATAATTTACTAAATTTAGAGTCTTTGTGACTCCCATATTTTAGTATTAATATTAAATTATTTTAAGCGTCTTTTAAGATATAGTACAACCATTCAAAAACGTTTAAAGCTAATTCTACATATGTAGCTCATATTATGTCGACTATATCATAATATATAATAATGTATTAATTAATAAATTTCTATTATATATTTATTTTATGTATCAACATCATACGTCAATTTCAAAAATTAGAAATATTTAAAATAAAAACATTAAGTTGCAAAATAAATTTAAAATATTTCAATAATATATTTCCAAAAACGGAAGTTCAAAATAGTGTTGTACCGAATTTTTGTTAAAAATTCGCCTTCTCACGCCACAGTTTTTAGTTTCTAAGTGCAAAAAAGGTTCATTGTTATTTTTCAAAAATCTATTTCTTTCTTATTCATCTTACTATCCAAAGTACAAATAAATAGGTAAAACAAATAATAATGTATATAAAAAGCCTATAATGTGAAAAGCCAACAATGTTTAGTTAAATTTTCCATATACATATAATATTTTTTACGAAAGGAATTAATTTTTGTATTATCAACCTAATATAATATTCAAGACGTTTATTTTTTTTATATTGACATACGCAAAATATTCGTCACATCACTAGTATAAAATGTATACACGAACCGTACATGTATTTTTTACTTTTTTAAGCTAATATTCAATCAGCACTGAGGCAATTCAACTTTAGGAACATTAATAATAGGTAAGCTCTTCTTGAATTCGTCGATATCCTTGATGGACTCCGTTTCGTCTTCTTGTAAGTCTCCAGAATCGCTGGAGTCTAAATAATGAAGCGTCAAGCTCTTTGGTTCTGTATTCTCTGTTATTTCATTTTCATCTTTAGGTTTGTGTCCGACAATCTGAATTAAAAAATAATATAAAAATTTATAATAATATCGCCAGTATGTAAGTAGGCGCCAGTATTAAGATACTCCGTTCCCCACTTTCTGCCGAATTCTGGAGGCATTGCGGAACTCAACGCCGCCCTTTGCCTCGACACCAGACCGAATAAATGGAAATATAAATTTAGTCCATATACAATTAATGTTTTATATAATTTGTGAATTTTTACTTTTTTATTTTAATAAAAAATATTTAAAAATTATTGTTACCTGAACAGAAAGCTTCCTAAACAGCGTCTTATTTCCAGTGGAGAAGTGGTTTTCTATCCAATTCTTAACATCCGCGATTCTCACTTGCTGTATCGCGTCAGCCTATAATAATATAACCACAATATATAAAACACCCAACACGCAATGGAGGCACTACGTGTATAGTGTTTTAGTTATTGCTAATTCGGCAGACAGTGGGAAAGAGTGACTTAACACTAGGTTCCCTTTGCCTACCCTGCTGTGTGCGTAGGGCTGATTTTTTAAATAAAATCTCCGACAAAAATAATTTAATATTTTCAATAAATACAAAATAAAGGCATTATAGCGCAGTTCCAAATATTTTTTTTAAATATTGTATTATTATTATTATTATAGCTTGGTATATAAATTTAAAATTTAAGAATGTATTCTTCCGAAAGTATACTTCCAATGACTGAACATAGTATATTCAAACATATTTATGAACACTTTCTATAAAGTTACCTTTAAAACAAAAGATCTGAATCAAAATCAGTTCATCCGTTTGGGAGCTAGAGACAGAAATACAGATAGACAAATAGACACGTCGTTTGTATGTAAAGTTTTTACAACACCATTGTAAATAAATTCTAATACTATTAATAAAAAAAAAGACAGAAAATGGGCAACAATTGTGATGTATAATAAGGTTTTTTTACTGATTTCATTAAAATATAATTACCTCAATAAACAGCCTTTGGAACTGGTACTCTTGGCTTACAATCTCACGCCAATTTCTTTCAACCTGTAAGTTATATATATATTAGTAATATATACAAATAAATGAGTATATAATTTATACGTACAAATAGTAATTTTAATATCTTTGTCTATTGTAACAAAATGTCATATTAACAAAACAAGGTTAATAGACAAAAAGAAACTAAACAAAACAATGACCTCCTCCTGTAGTTCGTAATCAGTAGTATGTTTCAACTGCTCGAGGGCGCGCCTCGCCGTCGCCAGCGCTCGCTCACCGCCCCGACGCGTGTCTCGAGCGAACTTCTTTAGAAACGCCTCTATACGCTGATCTACGTACGACACGCTGTATGGAAAATGTATATAAAGTTATTTTAATTATATATTGTTAACTATCCGTCACGATTTCTACTCATCACTCCCTCAAAGTATTGAAAATCCTTAAATCAAATCTGCACACCCATCTACAGCTTACTTCAGAGTGAACTCGAGTACATCCACTATATACTACATATGTCGGACATGTTAGGATAAATAAAAAAATACTAGTAACAAGAACGTACCTAAACTTATCCACTTGCGTGTTGACAGTCACAGAACACCCCAGAACTCCAAAAGTGTATCTCATCATACTGAACACGCTGTAGCCGAGCTGTTCCTTAGTACGGAGCGTGTCGAACGCTGGTTCCTCCATAAGCATCTATATTCATGGATAAGGGAAAAAAATCATTAATAAGTGAAGAAATAGAATCTCATATATGGAAACCTCGAAAATACTTTAAAACTTTTTCCTCATATATAAAAAAAACAAAAAGATAATTACGATTTGATCACAAACTGACTACTCAGTCATCTTATGCGTGAATGTTGTTCTCATATGTGGATATCTGAGTACATGTTGATGTGTGTGGATGTGTAATCACATATGGATATGGATCTGTGACGTAAGTTGTGGATATATGACCACATGTGTGCATGTGTGATGCCACATGTGGATCAAATGGTTATTAATCTACCAAAATCTATTTCCATATATACTATCTATTGACTATATACAGAAAGAGATTTATTCAATTCGAACCGGTATTTACTTTCTATCATTAACGTGAAACGCAAACAAATTCTTCAGCTTTATAATACTAATATAGATAAAATGCAACTTATCAATAATAAAAAACAAATTAAATTTATCTGAAAATTATCCAAATACATACCATGATAACCTCCAAAGTCGCCGTGTCTTTAGGTGTAGCTACTTCACCCTGATAGTATGTCGTCACTATACTATTAGTTGATGAGGGGTTAAAGCTCTCAACTCGAACACGTTTCTCGCCTAATGGCAGCTCGTGTACTTTAATCTATTTAGAAAACATAATAATTTTAGAAAAAAATATATAATAACAACATATTATCTACCAGATAGTATTGAAAAAAATACACGTGTAATTCATATCAAATTTCCAGGTCTAAAGTCCCTTGGAACACAGAAAATTCTGTAAACGTTATTAAAAAGAGACAAGCGTTTATGTATTTTTGACGATGTTTGACAAAAAGGAAAAAACTATTACAATCTAATATTTGTATTTAATTTCAAATATAATGAGTGCAAATACCCGCAATCTTTATTTTGTCAACTTATGCAAATTATATTTCCCTTGACATTGGTACAGAACGGTGGGAAATATTCCTTTTTAATTATATGCAATGGAGTGACTCAACTCTAGGTTTCGTCTGCCTAACCGGCTATGTAGGGAAAACTGTTTCAAGCAGTTCTTATTTGTTTTGTAACAAAATTATAAAATAAATTAATATTTACCTCAGGCATTTCATCCTCAGACAGTGCCTCCCATTTTATATTTTTATGCACATTCTCAGATATCGTGATAGCTTCATACCAGGGGAGGTTGCCTTGTATAAGTACCTTTAAATTATTTTTTACTTTCAAATAACAAATAAAGTATAATTTATTAGTATTTATACAAATAGAATCCATAATAATTGTATTTAATTTCCTATAACGATTAAATAATGAAATTACTTTGTAAAATCTTAATAAATAGGAATATTGAGGCCGTAAGGGGACAGCGGCACAGTTTTCTGTCTACAGTCAGAAAACTACCGTTATGGGTTTAATTTCTACTCGTGGGAGTGAATTGTCTTCATTTCCTCACCCTGGTAACAAGACAAAGCACGGCGCGGCTTGATACACATATATTTTTATTTATATTGTAATATTTATAAGGCCATAATACTATTCTCACCTGTAAGTACATTTTCCCTAACAACTTGTGAGTGTATTCTTTCAATTCGGAAAACGTAATATTTTGTATGACGGCAGCTTTGTCTCTCGGAGATATATAGGGCTCTAGAAGTACATTCATCCTGACATCTCTGTAATAAGTATATAATTCAGTAAGTTCTGTAAACAGTTTAAATTATATTTTATTCATAATAAGTAACACACTGGCTAAATTCGCGATTGTAGATTAAGAAATTGTAATTGTTGGATATTTCGTAACTTGTCACTTCTTGCCAAATTTTATAATACTAGGTCTTAAGGGAGAGAAAGACAGACAGACAAACAAATATACAAAAAAATAATCGTATCGGGGTTTTTCTTTTGAGGTAAGAAACTACAAAAAACGTATCACACTAAAACATAATATATAACCCTCACTTGGCCAGCTTGTGTGGTTTAATAAGCACGTTGTGGTAGGTGCGCGCGCGCACCTCGCGCACTGCCTCGAACAGCTGCGGAGTGAGGCGGCCCGCGCGCATCTCGCGCGACACCAGCTCGACCAGCAGCTGAGGGTAAATGGAAATGGGGGCTAGTCCAGGTCCATGAATACATTGCTCCAAGAGAGGATTGAACCCACAGCCATATCATATGATTAGGACATTCAAGGGGTTGCGATGTTGTACATTCTATTTTAAATGCTTCGATAGTAATAACACTAAAGCGGCGATAACAATAATAAAACTCAACACGCATTGCCTTTAAAATTCGGCGGAAAGTAGGGAACGGACTGTCTTAGCACTAGGTTCCCTCTGCATACCCTGCTGTTTGCGGAATACAGTGTGAAGCTAATTTTCAGCATTATAATTATAATAGTTGTTCCATAAATGTCAATAAGATAGGAATATGTCATAGCCTTTTAAAAACTGAAACTGATTTATATTGAAAAATCTTAAAAGAAAAAGTAAAAGAATATGTACTTACATGTAAATTTTGGCTGTAACCACTCACTTTCAGCGTTAATCCTTTGTCAGAAACATACAACGAGTGTGATAAGTCCGCCATAGTCGCCGGATACACTTCTTCCTGTTACAATTGTAAAAAGTATAAAATAAATAGGCATCGCCTAATATTTTAAGACATTGCGCGTTGAGTGGCGGATCTCAACGCCACGCTGTCTTGTTATCAGAGTGAGAAAATAGAAATAATGAATTCCCCCAAGTCAAAATAGAAAGAACCGTAATATATTTTACAGAATAAAATATTTTATAAGAAATACAAAAAAAATCCTACCTTGAGTCCTTGTTGTAATACATCAGTCCATATATCGATGAGACAAGCGCTGGAATATGATAATTGGAATTATAAATAAATCAAATATAAATAATTAATCAAAATTATATAGATTTCGGAGCGCAGTTCGATAAGTAAGTTCGATTCCCATTAGGGGGATAAAATTTTTATTTATATTTTTATTTCTTCGTTCTGGTAAACAAGCAAAGTTCGGCGTTGAGTTCCGATACTCAACACGCAATGCCTCATGAATATTACTGGTACCTTCTGTCTACCGTGCAATGTGCGGGATACAGATACATAATTATAATTCTAACTTAAATATGTTAAATAAATAATGGATTATTTATACATATTATAATATATATTAAATAGAATTCAATAAACTTACTCTCGTGGCGATCGTAAACTGAGGGGAGTAATAAAGTAAAAATACAGTAAAGCCGTTGGAAAACGAAATTTGAAATCCGGTTTGTACCACAACTCCATATGACGATTCTTACGTAATAAATTTGGTTGATCTAATCTGCAAAAAAAAAAAACTAATTTAGAATCTTTTAGATGTTTAAGATGATATTGTTAATTACAGTACAAACGACAAGCCATGGCCGCCCTGAAGTTAGCTGTAGATGACTGCGCAGATTTTTTATTTTACATTTTTTCTAACTTTTGATAATTTTCTCACTAAGTGAAATATGCAGTTCAGAAAGCTTAATTCAGGGCCACGACTCGTCTACGGTTCTTTTTAATATCAAATTATCTACAAATCACATAATATTATAGAGTATGTTCCACCACTCAACTCACAATATTTGAATATTGAGCGGAAAGTGGGGAACATAGTGTCTTAGCACTTGGTCCCTATCCTATCCTACCTGATATCCTATATAAGTTTGTAGTCAAGAAAAAATAAATAATAATTCTATAATATTTCTATTTACTTTATATTATAAGTACATACCTAAAACTATTAACCGTCGCTATTAAATCATCTTTGGACAACACTTTAGTAGTCTTCTCGCTATAAGACACTTTCTTGTGAATCTCTTTTACGGAACTGTTAACTAAATCAATGCCGAGTCTCTCCGCTTCCTCTAAATACGCGGGCGCCGGCGGTACGAGATCGAAATTATTTGTAATATATATGTTTTTTTCAGGCAAATGAAATTCTTTGTAGGGTTCCGCGTTCATCCAACTATTTAACCATGATTTTGGTTTTTCTGTAAGATGAAAATCAAATATATATAATAGATCAATGGATATCATTCGACTGTAAGCGACAGGTTGTGGGTTCGATTCCCACTCGAAAAAAATTGATATGTGGAACCTGTATGTAACCTGTGCACAAAAATGGTGAGAAAACTTAAGCTATTAAATATAGCTCTATATCTACACTCTCTAAGTTGGCCAAGGTTTGGTTTGATGCATTGCTGTGTCCGTGTGTACATTTCTGTCAGTTGCTGTCCACTGCATTACGATACATAAAGCCTAAAATTAAATATTAAATAAATACCTATTCTCTTATATTCAGTACCGAACCACTTCTCTTTAGCGTCATAGTGTACCGGCTTCGAGTGCTTGTTGGACAGGATGAGTACGTTTACCATGTCTGCCCTCATACAGTCTAGAAGTTCTGTTATACCCTGTGTAAGATAAATAAATATTATCATCCATCTTATTAATGAATATATGACTATATAACAAAACAAACAAAAACAAAAAGTATTTCTACTGACAAAATATATTTAAAAAAGTAAATAAAATTATTATAATATAATATAGTAATAATACAAATAAATATATGAAAAAAAAATTACCTTAGGATCGAATTTATAATATAATTTATTCCCTGTAATATAATGTTGTGGCGGAAAAAAGTGCATATTTTCCGACAGCGACTCCACATACTCCGCCGGCTGAGACTCCTCTTCGAAACGGAAACTTGTCTCTTCTATTGTCTAAAAATAATTTTAAAGTCATGAAGTTAGCTGCAGATGGACACAGATTTGGTTTTACGTTATTTTCGCTTTCGATTATTTTGTTCCCGAGTCAAAAATGCGCCTTCGACTCGTAGACCTTGAGGGAATAATTCGTTTTTTTTTAAATAAATTAGTGAAAACTGGGCAAGTGTATAAAACAAAAGGCAATAGGCACATCCTTTATTTTTGTCTCTTTTAGGGGGAGGAATCTTTCAATTATCGAATTGACAGATAAAAATGTAGTAGAGGTACGTAGAGTAAAGTATAATTTTTTATCCGAAAAATCATACAAAGTATGGATCTAGTTTTCAAAATTTGTTCGACGGAAACTTGGGAAAGGAAGTGTTATAATTATGGAAAAGTGGGTTAACACAAGGTCTCCAAGTCTTCTTAGCCTTCCCTGCTCTGTGCAGGCTTACTAATATTTTTCACCTACTCTGTACATATCAATATAAAAATAAACAAAATTATTACAATATTACATAAATAATTTATAATTATGTAAATTTACCTTTAGTTCTTCATAAATTCGTTCTGATGGTCCAATCTGTTTCAACATTTGTATATATGAAAATATAGCTTCAATCACCTGTTAACACAAAAGATAACAATTACTTCCATTCCGCAAAAAAATCCATATTTGCTTATAATAAATACTATATTACAATTGTTAATATGCTATTTTATATATAGCGTTATATATTAACCTATATATACGTTATATATATAGAAAATTAGACTCAAAGATTAGAAGAAAAGTGAGGAACGGAATGTCTTAACACTAGTTTCCCCCAGCCTATTCTGCTAAAAGCGGGATACAAAGTGAAATCGAATCTCGAACTCGGAAGCGTGAAACTCTTCATAATCATTAATTGAATGAAGCTAGTAGTGGCAAGGGCACGAAGGAAACAAAATATTGTTTTAAATTTATAAAATATAAATTTGTTTCTTCCATCTGGTATCGAGGCAAAACGCGACGTTGAGTTCCGCCACTTAAGACGCAGTGCATCCAGAATTCGTCGGAAAGTGGGGAACAGAGTATCTTAACAATAACTTCCCTGTGCCTAGGGGTATATTTCAGGGTGACAGTCCTTTACGATTTTGTCTAGCTCTAAATCCTCTTAGCACTTGCTGTACATGGATGATCTAAGATTATTTGCCTCAAAACGTCCTGATCTTATGCGGCTACTAACGTTTACCCAAACTTTAGTATTAATAAAGAAGGAATTTGGCATCGATAAATGCGCGAGCATACATGTAGTGCGAGCGCGGGAGAGTGATAGTGGTTTCAGTCAACGACTTAAAAGCGAAAAGCCTCGCCAACTTCTTAAGAGGTTATAGCTTAATTGTTGGATCAAAAAACTGAAACTAAAATTAATAATTACTTGAATACATTACCTCGTCAACATGATCAAGTCCATTTTTAGTAAGAACAACTTGTACTGAGAACAGGCTGTACATAGAAGTGTAATCTATGCCACTTTCTGTATTACCCGTGTAAATACTGAGCGCCCACACTCTACAACAAATTAAATAAAAAAAATGTAATTAACGATAAATTATTTAAACGTTGATTAGTAAATGCAATGGTTATGGGTTCGATTCGTTTGTGCCACCACAACGGAGTGTGCTAACACTAGTGAAAGGAATAAATAATATATACTATAAGAGAGTCATAGAGCTATCGCTTTGATTAGCTTAGGTAGTAAAGTTTATGCTAAAATTGTAGCGAGAAGAATGCATGAGAGATCTGAAAGGCTGTTGTGGGAGGACCAAGCTTTTAATCTGGAAGAGGGTGTATGGATCAGATTTTTTTCCTCCGAATGGTTACGGAAAAATTTTTGGCTGTTAACCAGACGAGACAAAAGAGGTATGTAGAGACCGTAGCGTTTGGCACTCCGTTCTCTCCGACTACCCCACTAGGAATAAAGCGTGAGGGTAAGTGAAGTTAAAATACAGTAACAAAAGTAAAAAATATCAATAAAATAACTAAATACGATAACATACTTTTTCCTTAAATATGAAAGTAGGCTACCGCGTCCCTCGTGTCCCAGTAGATGCGACACGTACTGCTGAGGCTTCGATTCGTATTCGGAAAGCAAGGATCTCATACACCATGTTAAATGTATCTAGAAGAGTATAGCAATTAACTATAATCCAATATTCACAACATTATAATCCTAACTATTAAATTATATTTATTAGTAAACTTTAGTTAATATCCTCAAGTAAGTGCATAGTTTAAAGGAAGGAAACAAATTTAATTCATGTTATATAATGTTGCAAGTCAATTTTTTTACAAAATGACAACACTATTCCTCGTGCACTAGGTACATCGCTGTAAATATGGCGTTCCTATTTACACTATATGAGTTAGGGTTAAACATCCTCTACATTCATTTACAGTACTTTACATTTAATGCTCTACAAAATGGAATGCACTAAAAATATTGTGATATTAAAAGTTTTTACACTCGTTTTTCATCAGAATGATCAGGGAAACAAAATTATTATATTTCAGTATTTATATATATTGAGTATCTCGAATTTAATTAATACCGATGTAAACCACGATAATGTTAAATTTTATATATTTTTAAGTTTAACATTGTATCCTTCCTGTCTACCCACAATGTACGGAACACTGCATACAGAACATAAATATATATAATATAAAAAAACTATAAAAAATGAATAAACGTCAACCAATATACCTCGGTAGTGTCGCTGACTGGTTTCATATAATAAATGTCTTTGAACTTCGGTGAAACCATTTCTGGTTTGAAAGTGAAATCATTGAAATCATCAGCTGGCAATTTATTAGTAGGTATTTGTCCGAACGTACTCGATACATATTTTTCTAGATCTGCAAGATCCATACGGGCCTGTAAATTATATAAAAATAAGAAATAACAAACATATAATTGAGACTTTTCATTTACCGTTAAAAACAGCATAAATAAAGATAAAGAAATCATTATCAAACAAAAACTCTAAAGATTTTAGCACGGAAGAATAATAATTATGATATTTTTAAGATTTTGTTTTAAGAATATATATTAGAATTATCATTTATTGTAAAACCAATTGTATTTTTTATATTCTATTTTCAAATATAGTTTCGGAAGAATTCGGAAGAAGAATTAAATTTTGTAAAGATGTCATCGGTGCATTTATGTTTAATAATAAACTTTAAAAAATGTCTTCGTTTTTTTCATTCCGTGTTCTAATAGATATAAAAACATCAACCAACCTGTACAGCCACAGTCATTCTATTGGCGCTGTAATGGCGTTTTCTAAACTCATGGGCAGCTTTGTGTAGTTTCTCATCGTCTTGTATATCGTCGCGCAGGCTACGTAGATTGCCCCAAGTAAATGTTCCAGCTGGGTGTCCGTCCGGGAAAAGGGAAGAGAGCAGCTGGTCTTTACGATTTGCATCTAATGGAGACGCTATTGCGAATTCTGTAATAAATTTTTTTGAGTGTTGAATGATTTTTTTGTCGGTTTGATCCCCCTCTAGAGAGTAAACCCCTGGCATATAGGCACTGGTAGCATAGCAAAGCGCGGCGATGAGTTCCGCCACTCAGCACGCGCCGAATGTCTCAACAAAAGTATACCCTACTCTACTGAAAGCGGGTTGAAGCTTGAAGCTAAAAAAAAGTTTATTTTGTTGCGTAATTGTGTGTTATTATTTGTTTGTTACATAAAATATAGTTACGACTATTAGGAGCGACATGACAAAGTTAGTAAATAGATAAATATTTGTTTATTATATTATCTAAGTGATGGACTATTAGTTTTTTTTATATATTTTCAAGTGAAAGGAATCTATTATTAAGGAAAAAGGTTTTATTCTAACACATTTATATGTACAAAATACAGTGTACTTTTTTTCTAGACAATGCAATATATTAACTTCTATATAAATCGTTATTATTACCAGATTGTATAGCTTCTCTTTCGCGTTGCATAGCCTCCTTCTTCATGAGTGGACTTACGAAGAACTGACTGAATATATCCATGGCTTGTGGCAAATGTTTCTCCTGTATCTCAAAGTAAAATGTTGTAACTTCACAGTCAGTCGAAGCATTGTCGGAACCACCTTTTTTCTGCGGAAAACAAGTGTTAAAAGAAAATTTACTATGTAGTCTTTTATTTGTATATATTTTTTTATATCTTATATCTAATTGTAAAATTTACATATAAATTCTATATTTTCTATTTACCTTAATAAATGAATCAAACTCATTTTCCTTTGGGTATTTCTCACTGCCCATGAACACCATATGTTCTACAAAGTGCGCCAATCCCTGTATGTCTGATGGGTCGCTGTAACTGCCGACTCCAACGGAGAGAGCACATGCTGCCTAAAACACAAAATATTTTTTTTCATATTAGTGTTTGAGGCCAATCGTGGCGCAGGAGTGGATTCCATTCCTTCTAGAGGAAACAGGATTCGATTCTTACTATAGGAAACAGGATTCGATTCCTACTAGAGGAAATGAAATATTTAACATTTTCATTTTATTGGGAGTGAAGTGTCTTTAACACTAGGCTCCATCTGCCTACCCTGCTTGATGCGGGAAACATTTCTTGCTCCCTTGCTTTCCCAGTGGTAGTGAAAGTGTAGATGACGAAAAAATTATTATAATAGACCACTCTCAATTTCCACGCGTTCCGTTTCCACGCGCTTGGAAAATCACCTTTGCAAAGAGATTGATTATATATAAGCACGCCGCACACTTTTTAATAAAAATTGGCGGAATGTTATTCGGGCCATAAAGGCCATGTTCAAATTACGAAGCTTTCGAGTAATATCTGCTCAGTTTAGTTGTGATGTAGAAAAATTTTCACTGTTATGATATATGGATTCTAAATTAAAAGCAGCCTGTGAAGAATCGAAGTCAATAGGCTGTATTGAGTTAGCATAAATGGAAGAATAATAGTCAGAAAACATATTGCAAATTTCAGTACCATTAGAGGTTGTCTCTGTCATTGTAAATGTTGCTGGGTGGGAGCTCTTATTTATTCTTTTAATGTTAAAAAATGTCCAAAAAAGCTTTGGGTTAAACTTAAATGGATAGTAAGAGAGAGAACTTCTAAAACCCTTTAATCTTTATATTATGGTCAGATTTTAAATAGTCTTATTAGATCAGGAAAACATTAACAAAGTATTCAAATTCAGTCAAATATTTTTAAGAGTAATATGATTTATTGACAAATAAAATTTGCGGCATTGAGTGCCACTGCCACTCAACACGCAATGCCTCCAGAATTCGGCAGAAAGTGGGGAACAGAGTGTCTTAACACTAGGTTCTCTCTGCCTACCCTGCTGTATGCGTGATACAGCGTGAAGCTGATTTAATTTTTCTTAAATATAACTTTTATTTTAAGTTAACCTAACATTGTATTTTAGGACACTCAAACAAAAATTCTATACTTATGATCACATACGTATCAAAACTGCCCATCAATTAAGGAAAATAGAACTATTCTATGTTTACTATGGCATTAAATCATGCAGTAGACCACGGTCGTATCCTAATAGTTACGTACAGTAAAATACAAAGCGAAGAGTAATAAATACACACTACACATATGTTTGTCCATAGGTACCCGATATACCTAAACATAAATTAATTACATACAGTATCCGGACTAATTGTTGTCGTTTATCGTTCCGATAATCGAAAATCCGGATAATCGGATCTATAACGAAAAGCTGTTTTTGAGCATATGTAGTACAAAATTGTTATATGTTAAAAGCAACAAGTTATTTTATTTAATTTAATTAACGAAAATACGTTTAATAAGCTTAGAAATAGTTTAGAAGTCAAATGAATGTACTTGTCAAGATAGTTGCTGATTTGACTAATTTTAAAAAAATAAAAAAGGCAAGAATTTAGCAGTGTGGCTTGTGCCTTGACAAGTACACATCTTTAAATCTCAGTGATGTAAAACTAGCAAGTGTTAAATTGAGAGAACTGAAGAACCGTTTACTATTATTCAAATATCCAAGGAAGCTTATATACAATTGATTTATATGTGTTATATATTTATATACCTAATGTTGACTCAACATTTATTTTCATTTGTTAAAGGTAGATAGATAGGTTATAGAGGGCGGCCTTTGGCAGTTAGAATCACATCTAACTAAACCAATGGTCTAACCATATTATTTTTGTATATATTATTGCAATAAACGTTGCGTTGTACAGTTGTACATCCATTTTGGTTGTCGTACTTTAAAGGTATAAACAAGACCTTTTCTTTTTTAAATCTTTTGTTTTATCTTTAATGTGCCATGACTTAAGATTAACCAAAAACAGATGAGTCAAATTAATTTTAAATAAATATATGCATTATACCAAATAATATTGTAACATCTAAATAGTAAGTATCATTCTGATAAATACACTACTATCTACCTTCAATATTAAATTAAATTATAAATTCTAAACATGGCATCTATACAGTAAAAGTGCTATAGAGTGATGTTAACACCTCATACCGTGTCGAGTGAAAGTTGGTTCAGTAATATCTTGCATCGCTTTCTAGATATTTGTTCAAACTTGTTCTTCATAAATCTAAATATATTGCGTCTTTGGCCAACAACCTGCCAAACGTATGAAGTGTTAACATGACATAGGACTATAAAAAGTTTTAAATATAAAACGAAATTTCTTGACAAACTTTACGCTTTACCCCTCGTATTAGGGCAGGCAGAGAGAAACTAGTATTACCACATTCAGTTATCCTATGTTCCCCGGAATTAGAGACTTTAAGAGTCGAGTCGCGTAACTTAAACTAACTACTTAATTTCTCCAAATTTTCGCCAATTCATCCGGTCCTGAGCGCTTTAAATCCATTGGAATAACGTCGTCTGTCGTACGCCTTATTTAATTAAGTACATGAAGATTCCTGTATTTTGTATTTTTAGTTTATTGGGTGAAAAAGTATGAAACCGTAAAAATTTAATCATAAGCTTTGACGGTAACGGTGAAATTTCAGTACATACTATATAGGGTAAACTAGTTGGAAATGACGTCCTGTATCACTTAATATCAGTTTCTTAATTAACAAGAAAAAATAACGCTATATCCTACGCACCCTATGGTATGCAGAGGAAAACTCGTTTTAAAATACTCCGTTCCCCGTTTTCCGTCGAATTCTGGAGGCAATGCGTATTGACTGGCAGAACTCAACGCCACGTCCCGCCTCTACACCAGAGCGAAGATATGAAAATATTTCATTTCCTCGAGTTGGGATCGAACCCACAATCAATCGCGTTTACGTCCTACATTTGTGCCGCTGCGCCACAACTGGCCTCTACACTCACTACTAACTAAATGTATATGAGGTACTAAATATGTATTGAAGGAAAAAAATCACCTATATATTTTAATAAGAAATAATAAAATGTGTTTTTGTTTACAAATAAATTATTTACTGTAACATTTCAAAATCTTACTTTTGAAAATTTTAAATGATAAAATCTAATAAATTTACAATGAACTGTGATAAATTCTAAATATTAATTTACGTAATGAACAAGAAACAGGTTACAAGATATACAATCTTCAAGCACCGCTATTATATTGGCATTTGTTTCGGTCTATTTCTTTTGTAGAGTAGCCAATGATGTAACAACAAACATAGTATATACAAAAAAAATTTAAAAAACATATATATAAATGTTATAAAATTTATATATATATTTTTTTTTGCATAGAATAAACTATAGTTTATTCTATGCATAGCTTTCTAAAATGTTACAGTATGATCTAAATTATTAATTGATTTTTATTAAGTAACAAAATTAGATCAAGTTAAATGATGAGTAGTGGTGATTTTAATCACTCAAGGACTGTGATATGGATTTTATATGAATGTATCAAAATATAATTTTTATACCCTGTACCTATGGAGTAAAACCATATGTTATTTGTAAATATAACCTACCCTAGTGTTTTCTAAAATACTTATATTCTATTTTTTTCCTTTCAGAATAATACTCTTTTTTATATAATATAAAATAAAAGCAACTTCAGCTTTTCCTGCATAACAGGGTAGGTAGAGTGGACCCAGTGTCCACACACACACTTCACAACTTGTGTTGTGAATTAAGGCAAAGTAAAATCATATAGAGTTATTATTTCTGACAAAGAAATGAAAATAATTCCCCCCGAATGGGGACACAGCTGTTATCTTAGACACTTATAGTGTGCCACAACAACCTT
>JBAIZZ010000022.1:884026-918110 GCA_037355905.1 Heliconius aoede
GAGCGCCAAAAATTTTATGAGGAAAAAAATATGTTTGAACAGAAATTTAATGAAGAAAAAATACTCTCTGAATATTACTTAGCAGAAGAAAAGGAAAAATTAAGCAAGCAGAAACAAACATATGAAAGATATGTAAGAGACATTAGAGGCCGCTTGAACAAAAAAGAAAAAGATGAAATAATCACTCTAAAAAAGGAAATTCATGACTTAAGGGAGGAAATAAAAATAAAAGATGCTAAATCTACATCAACAATTGCACGCCTGCGCAATCAGCTAAAGTTAATGGAAAAAGATAAGAAAAATCTTGAGGAGGAAATAGAGAAACTGAAAAAAGAGAATAGACGAATACAACACAGCAATGAAATGACAAGAAGACTAACTAATATTAAATATTTAGAACAAATCAATAAAAAACTGACTAACATGGCCACTAAAGACTCTAGATCTGAGGTGGATTTGGATTCTAACATAAAATATAAAACTTTTGAGATTGAGAGACAAAGTAGAGCAAAGAAAACTCAATATTCGTCAAAGGGGCCCAAACAACGAGCAAAGAGTGTTCCTAATTTACATGTAACTTCTAGATACGCTAAATATTTCAGCCAAAAAGATTCCTTTAGTGAAAAAAAAAAGGATATGGCAGAAAACAATTATAAAAATACATCTAACAATAATATATCAAATATCAAACATAATATTTATGATGATTCAGATGTATCTGATAACTGCTCTGAAAGTGAAGATGAAAACAGATTAGAAACAATATATAATGAAAGATTCAAATCTATATCACCAGTATCAAGTACCAAATCTATTAGTCTGTATGATCATATAAATAAAACTTCAGACAAGTCAATGCATAGCAATGAGTTTTTTATTCAAAAATCAAATGTTTCACAACATCCCTCCTTGTCTGGTTTGATGGATAGTCAACAATCTTCAAATTCTATTTCTGATAATAGATCTATGAATGGTTCCAAGTCAACATTGAATATTAGTAATGAAAATTATCTCGTCTCAAATAATGATCAAGATTCATGTGATGGAAATAAATCACCTGTGTCTATATTAAGTAAAAGATCATCTTCCATTCTTAAATGTGGAACTGTAATAAGTAAAGCAAAATACTTAGATACCCTTGCTCCCAGCCCAGAGCCACAATCAAGTAGAAGTAGTTTAACTAAAACTAAATTGAGTCCAACTGAAATTACTAAGCCCGACGGGTCAAAAGAACTTCGATTTCCAAATGGTAACATTAAATTGATATCAGCAGATGGAAAATACAGTAAGTTTATATATTACAATGGAGATATAAAAGAAAATTTTTATAATCAAGGTAGAATAAAATACTACTATGCAGAAAAAAAAGCTTATCACACCACACATCCCGATGGATTAGAAGTTTTGGAGTTCTCAGAGTAAGTAACAAATAATCTACATTTATTGAGCTTTTACATCCACATAGTAACACTTATGCAATTGACACTGAGTTCTCCATTTACTACCCCAACATATCCAATATGATAAGTGGCAGAATTCTCCAGTGATGGTCAAGACCATGACAATTGTGTTGATGGTCTCATATTATTATATTTTTTTATATGAATATTACTTTCAGTATTGTTACCTTGTTAAATACTTTCAGCAGTATAATTTTCTATAATGCTCTTTTTTTTAGTGGTCAAGTTGAAAAACGATACAAGGATGGTTCATCAGAAATTAGATTACCAAATGGTAGTATTAGATACCATGATCCTAAAAATGAACATGTACAAGAGGAGTGGCGCTTCCCTGATGGCGCTGCGCTGACTGTCTCCGCTAATGGCGATCAACGAATTGTCTTTCCCAACGGACAAGTTGAAGTGCATGCCAAAGATCATAAGGTAAGAAGGTGACAAGCGAATAATTTTATTTTGAGGCTTATGATTACGTGAACACAATGATTGTGGGTTCGACTCCCACTCGGAACTGAATTATTTTATTATAATATTTGAACAGAAAGAAGAAATGTTATATTAATGAATTTATACCCTCGAATGGGAATCGAACTTACAACCATCGCGTTACAGTCACACCCTCATGTCAGTGGATCACGACAGCCTGGGAAAGTGGGTAATGGAGTGCTTAACATTAGATTTTGTCTGCCTACCATAGTAAATGTATTCTATTATTTTAGCGTCGTGAGTACCCTGATGGAACCGTTAAACTGGTTTACAATGATGGAACATCAGAAACTCGTTATGCTTCTGGACGTGTCAGAATTAAAGATAATCATGGTAACCTAATAATGGATTCTGCTCCTGGATGAGAAAATAATTAATTCTATGATTTTTCAATGTGATTTTATGTGCCTTGATATGACTGTTTAAAAAAGATAATTTAATGAAATTTCAAACTTAGATTTAAGCATTACTATTTAATAAAATTTATAACTTGTTAATTGACAATGAATTGTGGTTATATGAAAAATAAAAAATGTGTTTTATAAGCTATATTTTATTATTAAACTTTTTTTCTACAACATATTTATTAATAATACTTCAACTAGCTGATATCTTATACCTCTTATTAGAGCTAGATCTTGGTATACCATTAAGTTTAAAATTAATTGGATACATATTCTCCTGAGTGCCAAAAATCTTTTTCAGGGCTTCTCTAGCAGCCATTTCTTTTGCAATTTCTATTTTTTCACCAAAACCTATGAAAACAATGACATTAAAAAATATTTTTAGTGATGTTTTAGTACTTTCATCAAAAAATCTATAAGCATATTGAAATTCAGTATAATAATTAAAATATGAAAAGATTGTAGAATATTATTGAGTTAGAATATTAGACAAGTAGTTTCATGTACCTGCCTTGTTAAATTCTTACGCTCATATTAGCATGGGTGTAGGAACAGGGAAGGCCGGATGGGCCATGCCCACCTTGGAAATTTACGAAATAAAAATGGTGATGAATTTTCAATAACACATTGTATCCCACATATAGGTAGAGGATAGGCAAAGAGAACCTAGTGTTAAGATATAATATAGATTCTTTGCTTCCTGAGTTTTCAAACTTAATGCTATGCTTTGTCTTGCCAGAATAAAGAAATAAAAAAACATTCCTTTGAGTGAGATCCACATGTATTTACTCACTGTGCAACAACGGCCTCAATTGATTAATATTTTGTATAAATTATACCTGATGATAACATTTTCTTGTCTAAATAGAGTCCAACTCTGTAACAAGCAAGCAAGGTATTCTTTCCAACTTCTCCGATCAAACGGGGTTCTAATTCACTGTTACTTTGAGAAATCAAATCATTCAACATTTCCCATGGATTTTCAATTTGCCAAAATTCATTTACATCCTTATCTAAAACAGAAAATAAAACAACTTAATCATGTGACATTTAGTAAAAATTATTATTCAAATAAAAACATTTTCAAATGTTTCATTCAATACCTTGTAATTGTGTTATGACAAAATCTCTAACAAAATGTGCTGTCTGTTCCTCCCCAGATGATTTTATTAAAGCTCCAACAATAGCTTTGAATGCATTTGCTAAAATTTGATTGTCCACTGGATATTCCTACAAATGAAACAATTATGTCACATCTAGACAATACATAATATATATATATGTATATAAAATAAATGCAACTTACAGCTGCTAAAATTATATCTTTGGTGCCCAGATGTAATGATATATTGGCAAGTACATTTTCACTGATGAGGTAATTCCGAACAGCTATTATACCTTCCATAGGAAACTTTGGCAAAACTGTTTCTAAATAAATATTCACATAGTCTTTCATAAACTTTTCACCTGTAAATATTATCTTATTAAAAAAAAATACTGAAAGTATTAAATATATTTACTTTTAACTTTATTTTACCTTCCTCTGCTAACTCTTTGTTGTCTTTCATATTCAAATCAAATTCCATTTCTTTTTGTTTCATTTCTTCTTTTATAACATAGGAACGGTCAGTAAAGGCTTGAAGTAGAAGATCGGAGTTGAAGTCTTCATTCAAACGTTTTGCAAAAGCATACAGTTCTGCTTCTAGATTCCATTCTAAGAATGTATTTCTTGGTTTGATCACCTTGCCTCCAGCTTTATTTTCACGCAATTTTAATTCCATCAAAGTTGGCGCAACCCATCGTTTTATTTGCCTTTCTGAATTTGTACATAATATTTATTAAGAACAAATAAATATAATTATAAAATTAGTAGTAACTGTAACATTGATACAATTAATATACCTTGTTGGAAAAATTGAACATTTTTAAATGACTTCAACAACAAAGGTGCAATACGTCTTGCAAAAGCCATGTTATATTAATTTCTTGCAATACAAAATCTATACTACAATAAACATATTTTTACTTATTGAAGAATTGAGCTGTTTTTAAATATAATCACAATTATAATAATATAAAGATTAAACCTAAACGTGAGGTTATACTATTGTATGACAGTACATAGAAATTGACAGATTAGGTATTGCCAGGTCAAGTCTTAGGTTCACACAGCGATTTTTTTGTTAATATAGTATTTATGGTAGATTATCTTATTAATAATTCTTACATTAAAACGTGACCCACCGTTGCCCATTCTTTAAGCGTAATTACGTGCTGATGTATACACTAGTCAATAGCCAAGTTAGTCAATTTATAATTATAAGCCTATACAATAATAATAACATATTAGCCTCATATTTCAATCAACACAAAATTTGGAGCTTCAATAACTTCTAAGCCTAATTTACTCATCATATTATTTTTGACTTAGTGTATATATTAAGACGTCTCGCTGCTCGGTGCTTTAGATCTATTGATTTTCCGAGCCAAAGTGGACCCCAAGGTCAATTTCAAATCTGCCTCTTATCCTCTTCGCTTACAAACTTACTGTCTCAGAAGGAATGGATACGATATAATATGTTTGAATATAAATAAAACAAAAATTATGAACACTTGTTTATTCACATAATAAAAGGAACATTAAATTTAAAGCCATAGATATAAAATTAATTAACATAAAAACAATTAAGTTCTTCGACCTGTCAGAAATTCTCGTACCGAAGTAAAAAGCCCTCTTTTTATTTTATTTACTGGCATAGTGGTGTGATTGCTGTAGAATGATATCGACGTATCATAAAGAGATGACGACATTTCAAATGCCTGGAATTTTAATAAACTTAAAGTTGTATGTACTAATATTATCAAAAAAAATAGGGAACGGAGTGTCTTAACACTAGGTTTCTCTGCTGGGTGCAGGACAGCATGAAGCTAATATTATTATCATGAACATTATTACTAACATTCTAAATGATTAAGTAAAAACATTTATTACCCCAAGAGAAGTGTTAATATGATACGAATCCACAGAGTTACTTAATCGTGCACGTTCTTTTCCTGTCACGCCGGCTTTCAATACCGAAGTCTGAGCTGACCTCATTACTAAGCATGATATGAGTCTCCTTAAAAATGGTTTCCTAGTTTTGCAATCGCCGGCGCCAAATCGTTTCACAGAATCGCTTATTCCCGTTCTTTCCGAATCTAAAGAAATCGCAGAAGTGCCTAGATTTGGTGTAACAGATCTTCGATGTCCTGCGAAACTTTCAAATTTTGTTTAAACTGTTCAAGTATAGGAATTTTGTTTATATATAAAAGTAAATACTGAAATACCTTTAAATAATGTTTGTATTGAATTATGTTGTTTAAAACTACAAAGAGATCTTTTCTCACTGTCCATGACAGGCGGTGGTGATATAGCAGGCTTCATATGTCCACCATCTCTATAACCCATCTGTACAGAGGAAACGACGTGGCGGTAATCATTACAAATGAAACGTTCTTGTCTAGTATGTTTGCATTCATAAATCGACGATTTATTTAGAATTTCGTTAAATACTTTAATGTTTTGGAAATATTTCCGTTTTGCATTTTTTTCTATTTTCCTGATCTCGGACAAGTCTGTTTGTACTTCACGGTCAAAATGTAGAATTTTATCAACTTTCGGTTTAACTTTAACCTCTCCAATGAATACACTGTTCGAATTTGTAACATTTCGGGATTTTTTTTCGATACTACTTTTCTTTGATATAGCACATTGAACGTTTCTCTTAACTTTTTGATACTGTTTTCTTGTTAGAACAATTGGGCGAACTTTGCTGATGTCGTCGAGTTTAATAAACACTTGAATATTACGATTAAATATAAGATTTTGGGGCATGAGCAGATTATTCGTGTAAGTTCTTGTAAAAGTGCAAAAATTTGGAATTGCTTCTACATTCTGTTCTTTCTTTGTTGGTACAAGGTTGGTCAGGTTTTCACAGATGTCTTTATTTTTATTCATATTTATATCAAACAAACTTCCACTGTTATGTCCTGTTATTAAACTTTCTGAGCTGCAATAAGCAAATGTTTATAAAACACATGTTTAATTAAGTAACGATTAATATGTATATGTATAGTTATAGTTTAACTAAATAAAAAAAAAAAGAAAAATCTAAACCATGTTTTAACGCAGGTATCTCTATCTGGTTTGTCTGGAGTTATCTATAAAATATAAATAAATAGTTAGTGTCTAATAAAAAAATCTTTATTTTTTTTATATCTTTTTATTCTATCTATAATATTTATTTCTATTTATATGAATATACATTCTTACGTTATTCTTTTTGTTGTCCCGTAACACTCCTAGAAGTTCCCTTATTTCCCTGTCCCTTTCATTCGGATCTGTTAAGGAACAATTATCACCACGATAGTGTCTCACTGGTGCTACAAAGAAAAAACACAGAGTTAAAAGATTTAAGCATAGCATAATATAGCATTTTACAGTTTAGAAATTAACATTTTTCGTACCGTAATCGTTCAAATATATACCTTTTTCAATATAACTTTTATTCTTCTTTGTTTTTTCTTTTTCACGTCTAAAATAGACACAATAGGTACGTATTATATTATGCTATTGTGTACAATAGCATAATTTAATTGTAAATTTGTATTTTTGTATTACAACTTTACAATTAAATTTGTCTTTAAGAGTTTAGTGTTTTTTTTTTTAATTATTTCATTTGTTTTATTCTATTTTATTTCATATAGTTTAGTTTCTACCAGCCCTACTACACAAAAAAAAATCTTATAATAACAGAAAAGTATGTTCAACTTATTTTAAAAGAGATTTCTACCAGAATCCCTTAATGTTAAGAGAAACTATTTTATGCTACCTTGAGGTACACCAATTTGTGCAACGCTCCTAGGTGCATATGCTCCGAAGATTCCGTATCCGTGTAAATTAGCTGAGTATTA
This sequence comes from Heliconius aoede, assembly GCA_037355905.1. Lineage (NCBI taxonomy): Eukaryota > Metazoa > Arthropoda > Insecta > Lepidoptera > Nymphalidae > Heliconius > Heliconius aoede. The sequence goes on from JBAIZZ010000022.1 coordinate 891,327, forward strand.
ATTAGAAGAATGCTGTAAGATTTTGTGTGAACCACCGCCTCTCTCATTTATAATTTCTACTGTGATCATAGTAGGAAAGAGAGCAGAAGAGAGAGAAGACGACGCTGGTAACCGATGCAAGTGTACCATACCTAAATAAGGTAATACTTAATATTTAATATGTTTTTATTTATATTTTCTTACTTGTGTTTTATTTCTAAACTATCACGAACGTTTAGCTTTGATTCTGTTAACATGCTTTCATTTCCCATGTAATTTGATTGCTGAAAATATTACAATAAAACTGTTAAGACTAGAATCGTTTATAAATATACATATATTATATATGATAAAACGTATATGTAAAAGCTTACCCGAGAGTGACTCGCCTTCGTTGTATCATCAGACAACATGAGGAAATTTTGCATTGAATTAGTATTAGCTGTTTCTTTGTTTCTATTTTTACGTCTTGCAGTTTTACGTACAGTCACGCCGGTATCGAAGTCACTGCGTTCAAACATTACGTCGTAGTTCTCGTTGTCGCCGTCTATATTAATTGTTATTTTGGACGCGTCGTCTTTGGCACTGATAACCTTGGTTCTCGGTTGATGCTCATCTATTGTATCAATATTTCTCAAAAAATTGGAAACCAAAGCTCTCTTTACGTGTTCCGCGTCAGCCTTTAGATCGGTACGCTCAACTTTATTACTTTGTTTTTTGAAATTTTTGTTGTATTTATTTTGTTCATTGACGCGAAATACGTCCTTTTTGAAATTATTAGATTTGTTAGCATTCTTATAATTTTTATTTTCAGGACTTTGCTTCCTTGAAACGTTATTCACAGCAATTGAATCTCTAGTTCTATTTGTATAAGTATTTTCTGTTTTATTGGCTGGAGAAGGGGATCTGCTTAGATGGAGCCGTTCTGCCTTGATATGTGAAAAGGATCTATCTTTTTTTTGCTTGTCGTTGTCTCTGAATCTTTCCGCTTCTAATTTTGTTTGAATTTTATTATTACCTATATTCTGATGTTGAATAATTTTGACTGGACAATAGTCATCGTTTTCTGTTTCACCTTGTCTGGGGTAAACCGATATTATAACAAGAGGACTGTTACATTCTTTAACGACATTAACTTTCGATACTGCAGCATCAATTTTACCTCCAGTACAATCACATTGCACGAATCTATTTTTGTAAGATTTTTTATTTTTCTGCGACAAATTCAAGTCAACTTGTGTTGTTTGCGTTACTGCACTGAAATAGATTTATTATCTAATTAATTTCAAATGTTGTCGCTTTGCTAAAAAATTTAAATAAATGTAAAATGTAATGTGTCTAATAGAAACTTAATATATATATATATTAGATTATTATTATTTTATTATTAAAGCCCTTTATTCCGAATTAATTATTTTGCATTTTGATTATTTCCCTTAGATTGAATGAGTTAACTTAAATTGTATCTAGTACTTCGGTGTGCCTCTTGGCATAGGCCTCCTCCAGCTGTTCTAAGAGTTCTTGTGTTAAGTGTTGCGATGTTAAATGTTTCTTTTCGTTTTGCTGGAGGGTTTTGGTCTAGTGCTCCCGCGGGGACCAGCCGTTGTGGGAGACGTATTGATTCATGGTTTAGGTTTAGTGTATTTGTTGTAGCCTTTTTTGTTTGTTTGTTTTGTTTTTGTTTTTTTAATATATATTAGATACGTGTGAGATAATTTCCATATAACTTACTCATTACGCATATTTTTTATTAAGAGGCGTTCTGGATTTTTTACTGTTTCCGAGAAATTAGTTGGAACTGTAACAAAATATTAAATTTATTTATTAAATTGGCACGTTATAACTCAACAATGTCTAACATTTTCAGTGCATATGATATTTGAATAACTACATTTCAAAATTAATGAGTTAATAATTACTTGGTTTATCATTTACTGTGGCCGCACATTTAAGTACATATCTTTCATCTTGTGTCAGTCCCAGTTGACCAACAATTGTAACTCTGTTTTTTCTTTCACCATCATTTTCTAATTTGTAATTACTCGTTTCACAATTACAATCTCTGCCGCTCCTTTTTATTCTAGTGGTTTTAATGTCTTTACGGTTGTTTTCCATTGTCAAAAAATCTTCTATATCTGGACATTTATAGACCGTATATTTATTATTATATTTGTAATGCAAAATATCACTTTCGGATTTTTTTATTTCATATATTTTTTGTCTTCTTTTTTCATTAATAGAATGTAAGTGTATATTTTGAAAAGAATTTTCGTGATTCGAATTTGTTGCTTCTACCTTTCTACAACATTCTTGCCTAGTAAATGCTCTTGATAGACGTCTTATGGGCTTTCTCAATGAAACTGTTATTTTTAAAACTTGATTTGGAGACTTGTTTTTCGAAGTATCTAGATGAGTTTTTGTATTTGTCCGATCGTGAAGCAACTAAAAGTAAATAAATATAATAAGTTTACAAATGGTATTTATTAACATCCTTTTCCAAAATTAAAATGTATTCAATACATAATATCTTATGCCCTTACCGTTTTCGACCACGATTCTTTAAAATCACGTAAAAAAAATAAATTGGCGTTCTCAAATTTTTTGGAAAATAAAATTTCACTTTTTAATCGTTTCTTATATTCCAGTTGATCTAAATAAATCAAAAAAAATATACATAAATAATCAACAAAAATAATAATAAAATAAAAAAATTAATAATGGGAAACTACCGACTTGTGGTTGTAGAGATGCTATTTAGAAGCATCATAAAAATTTAGGATGTTTATTAAAAGTTATTTTTTGTCACTGAATAATAATTAAAACGTTAAGTTAATAAACAAAAAATAAACTGTAAACTGTAAATAAACGGTTCACTGGAAACCATTCTCCTCAACGTCAAACTATACGAGTATAAGCCTGGGCAATGCATGTCAATAAAAAATATGTCAAAATGGTTTTCTAATTTAAAAAAAAAAAGTATTATATTAATACATTTATTTTCTTTGTAGGCGTTTAATGACAAGTCATTGTTCAAATAAATTAATATAATAAATAAATATTTTAAATTCAGTTCTACATAAATTTACGTACGGTACGGTGCGGTACCGTACAATTGTATCTTTCTAAATCATTAGATACCGTACGATACCGGTATATGAATTTAGACAGAATATATATATCTGATTATATATATCCTATATATATTCATACATACATACATATAACCTAAGTTTAAATTTTTTTGTCATTTATGCCAAAATATTGTATTATTTGAAACGAATGATATCTATGACAAAATTATTAAGTACCTATTAATATATGTTTTTGGAAAATTCAAATTATTTTTGGTTTAGTGGCTTCATTGCAAAGAAATCGGTATGTTATCATAACTAACAGCATATATGTCCACACAAAATGTTAGAGGATCGTTTAATAACACAAATGGTAATACCAGTATCTAAAGAATCTTACTTCAATACGAAATGGAAATCGAACAGACAACAGCTGTGTGCCTACGATATGCTGTATCACCCCCCTGACTACAATCCTAAGTCAGCTAGGTCGGATCGGCAAGAACCAAAAATAATAAGACGAAATATATGGGACCAGGTAAGATAAATTTTGTTAACAACATTAACATAACATAACATAACAGCGCTTGCAATTTTTTCAAAATACCCTCTTCCCTATCCGCCCGGAGTCGCTGAAAAATGCCAGTAGGGCTTTAACCTCAAATTCCAAATATATATATATATATATTTACGCAATTGTAGGTTAATATGTAATGTGAGTAAGATCATTGTTAAAATGTTTTATTGACGCTAGAGACGTAATTGATTGCGATATTCAACACCTCGCTTTGTCTAACAAGACTAACAAAATTATATTCCCCTGAATGGCAAACAAGCCTACAACTATCGTGTAACGCTTTCTTCCCTTTACATCGTTTAATATTACATGCTTAGTATCCGGGTATGTTATAATCGATGAATTCGCCTCAGGTGCAACTCTTATGTGAGAATGCAACTGCTCTTTTTCTTTTCTTTTAAATCCGAGAGACTTGAACCTAAAACGTCGCTTTAAATTAAAAAGAAGACATTCTGGAGGCATTGCGTGTTGAGTTTTTTTTTTTGGGAGAGGACAAGGCAAACGAGCGTTCGGGTCACCTGATGGTAAGTGATCACCGCCGCCCACGACCTCATGCAACACAAGAGGAGCTGCAGGTGCGTTGCCGGCCTTTAAGGTGGAGGATGTTAGGCGCCGGGGCCCGGCATTACCTAATGCGAAACGCAGTGGCAAGAGCCACTACTTCACGCCTGTTTTTAATGCCGGGGCTGGTATTAATCCGGTCGAGTCTGCCCATGCGCGTTGCCATTACTGGCGACGTAACTCTACCACACGTACTTTAGTCGCCTCTTACGACACCGACAGTACCAGGGTGATCCTATTCTAAGCCACACTCAACACGCAATGCCTCCAGAATTCGGCAGAAAGTGGGGAACGAAATGTCTTAACACCGAGGTTACCTCCGCCTACCCTGGTGTGTGCGGGATACAGTGTGAAGCTGAAAATAAGCTATGAAAGGACCGCATTAGGGTGAACCTGTTGCTAGTTTTTGGAAATTGATGTGTAATATGTATGTATTTGTTTATTGGATTTCTCAGGAACAACATAAAGGAATCGCTTCAACGACTCACTTTCAACTGAGTAGACCGAAATGGAAACCGTATGACTTGCCCACTAAAGAATTTGTACGAGTTCAAGGTGATTACACTATATTAGTTATAATTAGTGACTTATTAGGTTATCCTCTCACAAATAACTCGCTGTCTCGCATAAGCAGAGGAAATGTAGTGTTAAGACACTCCGTTCTTCGATTTTTCGAAACATTGCGTGTTGAGTGCATCGAACTTTGACTTGAAAGAGCAAAAAATAATCCATCCCCTGAGTTGGAATCGAAACCACAGCCGTGGCTTTTACAAACACACGCTTGTGCCGCTGCGCCGTAACACACTAACTGTAGGATCGATTCCCGCTTGAGCCAGTTTTTGTAATTAAACAATATATATTTCTGCGCTAGGCTACTTCAATCAAATTTAATATAAAAAATACTATCTCTAACATAAGTGGAAAGAGGGAGTAGGGCGATGTACTCCACAATTATTTTCTATATACATATATATATATATTCTCACAATGAGAGAATCTCGGAAAATGATAACAAAGTATGGTTAATTATTACAGTTAAAAACGAAAATCCAAATATGCGCATAGAGAACGTTCTAGAATGGACCGTTCTTCTGAACGAAGGTAAACCTAGCTTGTGTGATCAATAAAGATATCCATATCAATATTTTTGTATTCACCACCTTCTTTTGTCTTTTACAATAAAATATATTTAAAAAATAATAAACTTCATTTTATATTTCTATAAATTAAATGATACTACTATTAAATATTATTATTTAACCATGTACTGTTATTTATTGAATTTTATTATTACCAAAAAGGTTATGCTTCGTATTTATCCCGGAAAATATATTTTACCTCATTGAATTTAATTTTAGTTTCTAGTTTTAATTAGATTTTATTTTATAAAATATTGATTGGGTCGTGGGCGGCGGTGATCACTTACCATCAGGTGACCCGAACGCTCGTTTGCCTTGTCCTCTCCCATAAAAAAAAAAACTTACAAAAATAAGTGAGCTAATATCAGAAGCTTAATTAAAATTCTATTTATAAATGTATAACGGTGTTAACTGTTTTCATCGCCGGCACATCATTAACCATCATTTTAAGGATACAATTAGCTAGATGAGGGTTTTAAAAATAAAACAAAATTAAATATTTAAAAGAATTTATAAGAAAAACAGAAAATAAATACATAAGTGATTATACAAACGATATTTTCTTACACACGATTTGTTAGTGACGATTACATGTTACAACGTATTCTATAATAATAGTAATTAAAATCTAATTTTAAGAATGTTACCATTTCATCACAAGAACCAACCGTTTAATGCAATTTAGTTGAAATTGCATTAAACGGTTGGTTCAAAAACGGAATGGTTTTATTGTTTCATACTTGTATACTTATTCCTCTCCAATTTTATAAATTAAAAAAATATATCAACTTAATTTACATGGAAATGTATTAACAAATGCCTGATTAAACTCATTGAAAATGCAACAGACCTCATATCTATTTTAGCACCTCCGGGTCTTTTTGAGATTATTGTAATCCATAGTCTAACTTAGTAATTAGCAAAAAAATTCTTATACAAAGATTAGTTTGACATGTTATACAATATAAGGATAAATAATATTTTTATGACACTTATCAATCAAAATAATCATGGCAGGTTGAAAATTAAGTACTTAGACAATAAAATTCATACAGGGATAATATTAACAGGGATGTTACGAATTTCAGAGAAGATTTCAATATATTAGTTTTGGTTATGGATTTGGAACCAAAACCGAAATTAAAAACATTAACTATTCTGATTATTTCTAAGTTTTGGATAACTTTAGCTACAGTTATTAATTATAGTAAGTTTGGGATAATTATTTTTTTTAAAGAATTTGTTATAATAAAAGATGTAAGGGGAGACCCTGGTTGACCTTCGAAAACACAGTATGTAAGATACTGGAGGACACTCTGGAGGGTATGCATGAAGAGGTTGATCACAGTGGACGAGGTGATAGAGGTATGTAGGGACCGTAGCGTTTAGCGCTCCGTTCTCTCTGAATACCCCAATAGGGATAAGCGTGAAGCTAAGATAAGTAAGTTAAGAATTTGTTATCAACAGTTTGAGGTACTTATTGTTTAATTTTTTAAAGAAACACTACTTCTTCATACTTACTCTACTTCATGCTAAATACTAGTATGTTGAATTGTTCAATCAAAATCAAATACAGAAACCCTATCACAATAAACCTCATTTAGACCCCAAAATTATTAAACATTTATATTGCATTTGGTTATACTAACTTGGACTTGGAATATCTGATATTTTGGTTACAGAGCTTCATAACATCCCTAATAAAAAAAAAGCAAATATATTATCATCAACCTGCCTTTGAAAAAAAAAATTACTGTTCGTCTTTCTCTTTGGCGCCATGTTTCAGTATGCGAGTGAATTCCACATAATCAAAGATACCGTCACGTATAGGAGCCTCACGAAGCATTTCGTCGACATCGTCGTCGGTAAAACGGTCACCCATCGTGGTAAGGAGTTCACGTAGACGCTCTTCAGCTATCACACCTGTGTTTTCTTCGTCAAAGCATCTGTTAATTATTAATAGTAATATTACATTTTATTGTGACTAATTGTATGTAGGAAGTGGTTCCACCTGTATACAGTGGTTTGATAATCATAATTTTCTAGTTCTAGACAAAATAGTGGGCAAAGTGGGGTGAAACGTAAAGAAATAAAGTATTTTAACACTAGATTCAGAGCCCCAAAGCTAAAAAATTCATTTGACTTTACACTTACACAGTCTGAAAACTGTCATGAAAAATATTAATAATGTTTAGTCAGATTTTATTTGAACCAACACATATGTGCATACTACGAGGCCATTGCAGTGTGGCATCTTTGCAAGTCAGTTAACATAATGGATATGAATTTTTATTACATTACTCTGTTAGTGAGTGAGTGTCGAGTTCCAACACTGTACAGTGTACAATGTCTCGAAAATAAGGGGGAGATGGGGGAACAGTGACTTAACATTATTGTTTGCTGTGTCTACCCTGCTATATGTCAGATATCTGGTAAGATAAAATGTGACATAATTTTCAATCAGAAAGTAACATAGTGATATATAATTAAATTCTATAAGCTAAGCAAACAGCAAACATTTAATCAATTACTTATCTTTATTTGTATTTTTTTGAGGCAATGTCATAGTTACTATTAGTATCATAGAAATGCATATGTATGTTTCAGATGAATGATCAAAGTGACTACTTACCCAAAAGCATTCTTAATAACATCTTCAGGATCTGTTCCCTGAAGACGTTCCCCAAAGAGTGTCAAAAACATAGTAAAATTTATAGGTCCTGGTGCCTCATTCATCATACCCTCTAGATAATCCTCAGTTGGGTTCTTTCCTGTGTATTAAAAATAATGAAACTTACATTTATAAACAAAAGCAATCATACAAATTCATGTTACATATTTTTAGCTTCGAGCTATATAGCAGACTAAACAGAAGGAATAGGGCATGGAAATAAAAAATAATTGATTCTCTCAAGTTAAAAACGATGCAAGTCAAATGCTGTTCCACAGTCACAATGGTCATAACTAACATTACTCTATTTAATTTCATTTAATTCAGATTTAAATATATATATATATATTATTAAATATTGTGAAATGCAAAAACAGTACATTTAATTATTTAACTAATAATGGCAAATTTAATAACAAAACTGCAGGATATATTAAAATATAATGCATACCTAGAGAAGCAAGCATATCATGTAGATCATCTTTATCTACGAAACCATCTCTGTTCTGATCAATCATGTTGAAAGCCTCTTTAAACTCCGCAATTTGCGCCTGGTCAAACATAGCAAATACATTAGAAGTAGCCCGCTGGGCGCGTTTCTTGTTGGTTCCACGACGGCCAGCTGTTTTGCGTGAAGACATCTTTATGCTATTTAAACAAATAAATAAAAATTATAATAATGAAAAAAAAACATAATGAACGGGTAGTTAAATATTACCTAAAAAAAATTCTTGATAGCTAAAAGTCTACACTACCTAAAAAGTTCGATTACTGAATGTGTTTAAAATGCTAATTTCTTGTCAAATAGTGTAAATTTATTTCAAGTTACATTTAAAACGCTAATATCCTTAAACAAAAATAACGTCATACAAATTTGATAAAGAATTTGTGCCCGTTATAACGTAGATGAATCACTTGGTCAAATACAAATTCTTTTTGAGACTTGCATATGACAAAACTGGAATGTATATACAATGTAGGACACGATTTCGTAATTCATGATCTTGAATACACTTTCAATCCTTATAAGGTCTTGAATTGATAATATACCTACTAAGGCAAATATAATATGTTCAAATGACTGCATAAGTATTGTTCCACTTTTGTTTAAAAAAAATAAATATTTTACTTACTTATATATTAGGTAGAATTACAGTAAGCAGAGAAGGCAAAATAATAAAATAGTTATTGCAATAAAATGAACAAATAAGAACGCTGGCGATGACTAATATTAAAACACCAGCCACAGATCAGCAAGACACCATCAACTCAATAGTTGTAGTCATAAAAAAGGGACAACCGACAACTGTTATTGCTTTACTACCACAGAATATATATAATTTTTTTAAAGATAATATTAAATACGACAAAAAGGGGGTATAGATAGAGTAATCTTTTAGTATTCTACAATTTGACACTATTATAGAAAATAAATAAAGATGTTACTTTTTAAGTCAAGATATAGTACACAAAATTTCTTTTTATTTATTCTTAAGAACCTTTTCTTATTTTTTTTTGTCTTCCATATTTTTCGGCTTATAGGTTAAATGATTAAATTCTCTGATTCTATTTTTTAAATCAATATCATAACTAAACACGTCTTATATAATATAATTTGTATCCAAGTATCTATGGTAACATTTTGTGCAGAATTTGACATTATTGATAATGTAATTTTTATCAGAATTTTAAAGATCTGAAATGTAATACGTATTAAGATCTGAAATGTAAAATATCGAATTCAAACCGTTGGCCTGGAAATTGGCTAATCTTCATTCCTTTTATAAATAAAAGCATAAGCGCCTGCTTCCCTTGAAGTCATTTATTCAACTAAAATAATGCTGTTCACCCACACACGACAATACACATTATTATTGACAATACGTACTTTATTGATAATATTATTGTACGTTTTAGGCCAGGTTGATATATTTTTAATGCTTAACGGTCTTCCCGTCCGCCGTCCATGATGACAGTGAGTGACAAACGACAATGTTTGAACGCAACCATATGATGTGTGACATTGACATTCATTGTGTAATCAATCAGAATGTGATAAAATTTCTTTAATTATTATCTAAAATTAATATTTAGGTAAATTTGAAATTTACTCAATAATGCATACTTCAAAAGCTTTATACAAAAGAGCCAAAAAATAATTCACGTTATAATATAAACATTCCAGCTATTACAATGTTGGCTCACAGTAAGTCGAAATTATTTTACGGTGCAACTGATTTAGTTTTACGCTCATTCGGCACAACATCTCGAATCGGAGCAAGTCATTATGATGTATTAGGAGTGACTCCGAAAGCTACGCAAAGTGATATAAAATCTGCATATTATAAATTATCTAAATTGTATCACCCTGATACATCTAAGGTTTGTAAAGTCCGATGTTTATTTCATATAATAAATAACTTTAATCACTTAAAATTATGTATTTTTGTATAAAAATAATGTCATTCATGATATATTTCAGGATGACGAAGAATCTGCAAAAAAATTTAGATCAATTACAGAAGCTTATGAAGTATTAGGAAATATTAAACTAAAAAAAATGTATGACAAAGGTAAATATATATAAGAGCAATTTTAGTAATTGATTATTTACTAAAGTAAACAAAATGAATATAAGAGCAATTTTAGTAATTGATTATTTACTAAAGTAAACAAATTGTGTTTAGGTCTACTTGTAGGAAGGGAGAACACAAGCCGCATGGATTTTCGTCCTGAAAACGAACCTAATGATCCTGTTGTTAAATTTTATAAATCAAGGCAATCAAGAAATGTTATACCAACAATGGACGGAAAGACACCCATATACGATTTTGATTCTTGGTACACCTGAACACCTGTTTTTATGTATAAACTATTATATTTTAATATTATATATGTACAATATTATATATATACAATATTATATATATACAATATATCATTTGTTTTGTTATCAACTTTTTTGAATTGTTCCCAATATACACTTATACTTCCTCATTCTCTATACAAACTACAATTAATATTGTTAATGGAAAATTAAAATTATTTCATATTAAGTCATTCTCTATTACATTTGCAGGTCCAGAAATCACTATGGGGATTTATTTAAAAAATCTCAATATGAAAAGGAGCATCTTCGTAAAAGAGCTCATAAAGAACAAGATGAAACATTAGCGCAAAGCCAAGAGTTAGCCATGTACCTAACAATTGTCATATCAACACTCTTTGCTGGTTTTGTGATGTATGGCAAAACTGATTATGATAATAGTAATATTGATAATCAAAAGAAATCTTCTGTTGAAACAGAAAGCTAATAAAATTTTAACTAGTACAAGTTTTTAGATAAAGAATGTTAGTTCTAACTCATAGTTTATAGTATATTTTTAATAAATTATAATTATTAATCATCTGTATATATTGTACATATGTTACAAATGAATAATTATGTATATATTTCGTAATTTTATTTTCTTTATAATAAAATTTGTTAATAAACTTCACAAAAACGTCTTAAAATAAAAAAAATAAGAAATTTTATATATTACACAATTTTTATTTTAAATAAGACATTGAATTTAAAATAACATGTAGTATTTCGGGAAAATAGTATAAATACATTTGCTGCTGCAATAATTTAAATTTTAACATAAAATATAAGAAATAGAAAATAATATATTTTGTAGCGTGTAATAATCCCAAGTTTTTATTTTAAAAAAGGCCTAAATTTTAATGCATACCTCTTTTGAAGAAAAAAATATTTACACCTTAAAAGTGTCCAAAAATAAAACAGTATAGTAATAGTAATAACAGTCAATAAGATTAATATACATATTACATGTGGTCTTAATAAAATTATTGTGCACATTTTTCTATAAATTTTCTATAAATAAAATTTACAATCAAAGAATTTAAAATCATTGTTTTGCTTTGATACAAGTATCATTACTATTCTGCTTATTTATAAGTATATTCTAATATTACAGTTTATATTAATTACATATATATATACTATGATACAGTGTTGCAGCCACATAATACACTAGCTTTTATCTATGGCATCCCCATAAAAATATATAAGGTTTGTATTTAACATGTGAAATATGACAGAGATGACTTGGACCACTGGCACATCCACCTCAACACATTAGATTTAACATCAAAATGATGTACTTAATGCTTTACTTGATAAATATTCCATCCAAAACAAAAGTATTTTTTCATTTTGAATTAAGATTCTTAGAGAATCTCAAGTGGTTACAGAATACGAGAAATATTATTAAAATTTCAAACAATTCCTGAGAGTAATACAGAATATTAAATGTCATACTAATTATTAGATCTTATAAAATTATTTATAAATACTTTTTTTAATTAATTTAATTCTAAACAGAGATGAGCCATTAGAATATTTTCATCATATTTGGGTAAATAATTTAAATATTATTTACCCAAATAATTACATTTTATCTACAAGCACCAATATCAAGCGGACTGTTTATTAAGCAAACTCAATCACTTATACTTTAGTTTAATTGACCTTGAAGAAAATAATTATGTTTGCTTCTGTTATAAAAAGAATAATTCTTGTAATTGATAAAATCTTCGTTCAATAAAATTTTACAATATTTATTAAAATAATAAGATTTTTATGTTTAAAATATAAGTCAGTTAAAAATGAAAATGAAATTAACAAGGAAACATTAATAGGGTGTATAAGACACAATTATTTATAACATCTTAATAAAAAAAATTATGTCAACATTATACAATTTTAATATAATTATATATTTTTATAATATAAATATTGAACCATTACTCCCAATGAATGTCCAATTTAACAGGTTTTTTAAAAAAAATGCTTTTAATCATATTCCAATTTATTTGTGTAAGTAAACTAGTACTCATTTAATTATGTATAATCTGCCAAGTTTAAATTTTTTAAAAAATATTTAGAACAGTTAAATGAAAGCTTTTTTTCAAAAAAACATTAATTAGTGGTAATCGCTCAATTTATCTATTTCTTACATCATATGAGGGTTTTTAAAAGTGGTTTCCATACATACCAGGCATAGGCATGTTTAGAGGGCCTACAGGATAAGGTATATTTGGTACACCTGGAGTTGGGCCATAACTTGGATAAGGTAAATATGGCTTAGCAATACCATTACCATAAGAATTTTGATTTGTTCTTAAGAGTTCATTCATTTTATCAGATTTGAATTTTCTCAAGTGCATTGTCTTACGAATTGGCTCAAAATCTTCAAGAAATTTGTCTACATCTATTTTACCAGAAAGAAAATCTTGTGAAATATTTTCTGATTCCTCTTCTGCTTCTGCTGCGGCAGTTTGTAGTAATGCTAATGTGGTGTCAGGAGATATTCCAGCTGACTTTGATTCTACAAATAGGCATTGAATAATACATAGAATTTATAATAACTAATATTTGTATTCATAATAGTAAATATAAGTTTCACTTACTATATTCATTTAACAGTTCTTGTATGCGAGTGCACATTTCTTCACCGTCCTTAGATTTTTCTAGAACCTGTGCCTTTAATTCTTCTAATTCTGGTTCCTTACTTAAGTTGAACTCTGCTAGTGATCGATTACTAGCTATAATCATTTCTTTTTCAGTTTCCCAGTCCTTAACCTATTAATGTAAATAGATAAAAAAATGTATGAAGAGGGTAATGACAGTAGACGAGGCAATAGAAGTGTATGTAGAGATTGTAGGGTTTAGCACTTTGATCTCTCTGTCTACCAAGGAAAAGTAAGTAACAATTTGTTAAAAAAATATACTTAAAAGCACAAGGAATATTTTTCTGTATAAAAATATTCTTTGTGTGGAAAATATTCAAAGTGACTAAGTAATCATTACTCACTTAAAGAATACATTTCGAATAAGTTTTCAAAAATGCGTACTGATCAGACTTAAACTTAATTCGATTACCTGTTTAACATCTTTAAGGACAGAATCGAATTTTGTATCATCATTGAGCATTTCCTTTAGTTCATCTGAATTTAGATGAGCTAATAAGCCCATTGCAGAAGCGTAATCCGGTTGAATCATTCTGTATTACTATGGATACAACAAGAACTTGCTTAGTTTTACCAATAATATGTTCAAACAATGTAATCTAAATGAAATTATTATTTAATTTCCGAAACAAATAAGCTGTTTGAGATTTGTTATTCATTCATGTTTCATACCACAGATCATAGGATACATATACGACCCATATACACAGATAATCACTCAATTAAAATTACCATAGATTGAATTACAGAAGTTAGAGCTTAACCAAACACGTACAATAATATTGTCAATGAAGTCTGTATTTTCAATAATATTGTGTGTGTGTGTGTGGCTAGCTTGCCAATATTATTCTAGATTTCTAAAACTTTTATTTATGCCACGACAATATCGGATTATTGCGAATATATATATGTGAATTAAAAAAGTACCACAATTAATAAGACAAATTTGTTAAACTATGCTAACAATAAATAGATCCACTCATTTGATAATTTTATAATAATGATTTCATTATTTGGTTAGAATACCTGTGGTAAAAGTTAATCCAATGCCTGTTTTTAATTGATTATCTATGATGACATTCACTATAAAAAGTCATCATAGAAAAAGAACTATGTTGATGAACGAAATGAAGATAGGAAGTGCAATTTTTAGGGTTTAGGGCTTTAATTATATTTTGAATAATATGTTACCTATTATAATAGATTAATTAAAAGCATAAGCTATCAGATTTTACTTAAAAGGTATCATATTCGAGTCAGAAATGTTAATTTATGAGTCAACTTTGGAACTTATTTTTAATTTTTACGTACATATTGTGGCAGAATCATTAATTTATATAAGAAATTTTATATTGTACATCAGCGTATGGTTATTTGGTTACCTGCTTGTTTGTTGTTTTGTGTATCGCCGATACGCGAGGAGATTGCCAACCAGGACTCGGGGAGCTCTTGGGGCCAAAAGAGTTTTAATAGTGACAGCACATCCTGATGATGAATGCATGTTTTTCGGTCCAACAATTTTCCGATTATGTGAGCAAGGAGCTGAAGTTTATATACTATGTTTATCAAATGGTAAAATACTCCTTATTTTTATTGTTACTTATGCGTTTGAACACTTGCTACTAATATGACAGGTGTTTTAAAAATGAAGTTTCAAATACATAATGTAAAAAATACTGTTAAATAAATCATATCACTAGGTATAAATACATACCACACCTGTCAGTGATCAAAATCTTTGTGCATTTCAGGTAATTATGAAGGAAAAGGAAATGAGAGAAGAAAAGAATTATGGGAGGCTTGTTATGCTCTTGGTGTGTCAGATTGTAACATTTGTCTTATATCAGATACAAGGCTTCAGGATAATCCAAAGGCACAATGGCCTGTACCTGTCATAGCTAAACTCATACAACAGCAATTAGAAGCTTTAGATATAGATACTTTAGTCACTTTTGATAGGGGAGGTGTATCCTCACATCCTAATCATTCAGCAGTATTCTATGCAGTTGCTTACATGTTTGTTGAAAAGAACATGCCCCAAAGTAAGTTAAAATCTGATTTTGTATGTACATATGGTTTTTACAACTTTTATTTTAAAATTCCTTTTCTTAGGAAATTTTGTATACAGTACTCTAAATAATGTTTAATTAAACTGTAGTCAAGACACTTCATTTTTACTTTCCAAAACTTGAGATATTGCACATAAAGTGGTGGAACTTTATTAACTCATAATCATTGTTTTTATATTTAGATGCTATGTAATGGCCTCACTTAAAACTAAAAAAATGTTGTTTTTATTTATATAATTAAATATTTTCATTTCTTAGCTCTAGTATTGAGGCAAATTGTGGCATTGAGTTCCACCACTCAATGTGCAATGCCTCCAGATTTTCATGGAATAGGAAGAATGGAGTGTGTTAATATGTCCCCCTGCCCTGTTATGTGCAAGATACAGTGTCAAGCTGATGTACCCTTCCTATTAAAATAAAGTCTGTAATTTACTTTTTTCAGAATGTACAGTATATACATTGGATTCTGTCAACATATTGAGAAAATATTTGAGTTTTTTAGACCTACCATTAAGTTTTTTACTGTCCTCAAAAAGGTAAACTCTTAAAACTTATTATATTAAGTCTTTAAATATAACACTAATGAAAGTCCCATAATAATCAAATAATGAATAGGTACATTATTATATCAAGCTTAGATTATGATACCATTTCAGCATAACCAGCAAATATTAACATTTTATAGGTCTTTTAAAAATAGAAACAGAAATAATAATTCTATTTATTTAGCTTCTTACTGTATCCTGCATATAGCAGGGTAGGGTGGAAATCAGCTTCAAGCTTGCTGTGTTTTCAACACACAGCAGGGTAAGCAGAGGAAACCTAGTGTTACGACACTCCATTCTCCATTTCCTGCCAAATTTGGAAGGTATTGGGTGTTGAGGAACTCAACGCTGTGCTTTGCCTTGACGCCAGAGTTAAGATGAAGAAATTTATATAAATATTTCAATTCCCTGGGTAGGGATTGAACCCTCAACCAGTTTTCCAAAAAAAAAAGTTAAAATGGTAGGTAGTACGTCACGAACTGAAGTACCATCCACATCATTTGGATATGTGACACTCCACTACTGTGCAGTTTCGTAGGAACTTCTTTCCACGCGACAACTGTGGACTGACGCTTCAGTGGTTGCAGAATAATACGACTTGGGTACCTTCGAAAAACCCGTCTATCTCCACTTTAAAGTAGTAGTGGGCGGAGGTGATCACCATCCGGTGACCCGTACGCCTTGTGCCTTGTCTTTTTCCATAAACAGTGTTTACAGTCACTTACTTGTGCCCCTGCACCACAACTAGCCTCTTTAAATAATGTAATTTATTATTATAGATATTTCCTTCGCTGGACAGAAAGTTGCCGTGTGACTCGAGCTATGAAACAACATAAAAGTCAAATGGTCTGGTTTAGACATTTATATTTAATGTTTTCTAGATATATGGTGATTAACACATTAAGGAAAATTAATCTTGTCGACATTGAATTAGAACTTGAAGTTGATGATTGAGACATCTTTATTTTATTCTTCACTAAAAAATTTATCAGAGCTTCAACCAATATTTTGTGGCTGTCTTCATGCTACTTCACAGTTGCCACGTTGAAATGAAATAATCTTTTAAGTCTGTGTTATAATTTATGTTGTTTATTTATTTAAGTGTCCCCATCCGGTGACACTGTAAAGACCAGTCCAGGTCCACAGCTATTAAGTCTATTAATATATATATATTTAAGCTTGACACTATCCCTTATATAGCAGGACACTTAGTTTACAGAAAGACTAATGACTACTAGGGCAGTGGCGGAACTTAACGCCGCTCCTTGTCATTAACCATATAAAAAAATATTTTGCCCTTATTTAAATAAAATGTTAGAATTAAAGCAAAATGGTTTGGTTATTAATTTACTTCTATTATATATTATTTTGGAAAATCACATAAAAGTCAAATTTTAACACATACAAAAGTTTATAAAGAAATTTTTTATTTGTAACATAAAATTTTAAATATAATGTTCAAATTACACTAAGCAAAAAAAAAAATTTATGAATAAAATTTGTGCAAAATTTATACAGATTTCCTATTTAATATTAAGTTCAGTGCCTCTGTATGTATATTTACAAATATTAAATACCTTCTTAAGATATTTAAAAAAATAAATTACTCATTATTAATTATAATTTTAATGTGCGATATATTATAAGAAATCAAACTTAATCTTAATCTGTAGTTATTACAAGCATTGTATCACAGGGTCCCATTGTCACAATTTCTCTAGTCTTGTTTTCTATCTTCTCTCGTCTACTGTCAGCTCAAATGAAATTCTATTTAAGTTCAAATTATTATGTATTTAAATAGAAGAGCCACTGAGCTGAGAACAAACTCAATAACTTGCTCTTTTAATACAAAATATTTAAATTCTTTGTTTCATTATAAAATTTTAATGTGTTGTATGAATGACTAATGCGTCTTATCTTTAAAACTGTTAAGTGTGGAAGATAAATTTTTTTATGATATCATCGCGTTTTAGCGATATAATTTTATTTAGTTATATATAATATGGTTTTATTAATGTTTGTAATATTTCGCCCATAATGATATTCAGGCAAACCACTTAAGATTAGATTCAACTATTGATTTAAAGTAATTAAAATGTTTCTACGAAAGTTCCATTATAATAATAAGAAATTTGATATATAATTATCTATTATCATGTGTTGTGAGGGCTTAATCATTTATGAATTGCCAGAATGTCTTTATAACTTAATCGTTTTTTGACTTTGTAATTTTTCATACCATTATGAATTCGAAAAAAAAAAATCCAATTATTTTTTTAGACAGACACATATTACATATGTTGTAACAATTGCACATATTTATAACATACATATTGAAGTATGTTATAAATATGTGTTCCTGTTGAAAAGGAAAAAGATTCATTCATTTTATTACGTGATATTACATTTTAACACTTTTCCTTTATAGATCTCAAATAGTGTTAGTTATTCATTTCAGAAATGAAAATTGTTATTTTTTTTTTTGTTAATATATCAAACAACAAATTGGTTGCCTTTCGTTCTACATTCCTGTCCTTAAGATAAAATTTTTTTAATGTATTATAAATAAAGACCGTCATAAATAGAGGTCGCCCTGGTGCAGCGGCACTGACTGAGTGCAACCGCGACGGTTGCACGTTCATGAATAAATCATTTTTATTTCTTCGCTTTGTTAACAAAACAAAGCATAGCTGCCATTCAACAGTCGAATTAGGCGGAAAGTGGAGAATGGAGTGTTTTAAGACAAAGATTCCGTTTGCCTACCCTGCAATATACTGGATAAAACGTTAAGCTTAAAAAAAAAAGAATTATAAATAATAGGAAACAATACGTTAGAATCAATTTATTTCTGTTGGCATTCAAAATATCCATAATACATTTTACAACAAATGTTATTCAACTTACAATTATATATTAATGCGAGACTCGTCAAAACTTTTTATAAGCTAAATATTTAAAAATTGACAATTTCAGCTTTCTATACAGTGTGCTAAAAATTAACTACGATATCTTTTACATAAAACTATGGAAAATAAATAAATTTTAATAATCACTATGAGAATTATACACAATAAAATTACAGGAAAGTTTGAAATTTCTTCTCTGTAGACTCAATATTTATAATTCTAAATATAATCATTTTAGAATTCAGGAAAAAAGAGCAAAATTAAGCAATATCAATGGTAAAAGGCATTACATGCTTTTCCAACTATAGTAGATCTATGTAAGGATATAATTCATAGCGATTATTGCACTAAGTGCTGTTAGTATCTAAGGGAATTATAAAAAAAGAATCTTATGTGTACTTAATTTTTTTATTTGGTAACTGCATTTAATGATCTGTAAACAGTTGCACGAGCGCGGTTTGAATATGTTTATATCATCATCATTTGCATTATATTATCTCTTGGTTGGACAAAACATAAATAACATAAGAGAAAACAACAATGGCCAAAATTAAGTACCTCAAATGCGAACAGATAATAAACAAATTATAAAAAAAAAAATACATAAAACACGAAGCACTATGCGACACTAAAAGCGGATGCCGATTGCAAGTAAACTCTCTAAATATTCCAATTTGAACATAATGTGACAAAGCAGAGTACAATAAGCGAAGGACGAAAAATTATAAGTATAAAATAAAAAAAAAACCAAGTGTATTTATAAAAAAAAAATTACATATGTTTATAAAAGCAAAATTAACATTCACACACTATTTCATAAAAAAAAAAAATAATAATAATAAGGAACTCGTGGAACACTTCACTTGAACAACAACAGTAAGTCTACTTTTGACACTTCGAAATGACAGTTAATAAATTAAGTAAATATATCATGAGTCCTACAAGAATATGCACCATTTGCATTTTCCGCTAGTAGACAGAGAGCAAAAGGGAGCCTAATCGTCGCGATCCGAATTGAATCTGGAATGTCACTCAATTATTAAAATACTGATCTGTTAAACGACAACTTAAACATACTTGCTATCTCTCTAGGGTGTAGCAGCGCGCTCGTCAGAACCTCCCCCGTGCTATGTTTAGTGGATTACCGCAAACCGACAAACACACATTTGTATATATATATATATATATATATATATATCAATATGTATAAATAATACATAAATAAACCTAAGTTCCTTGCAACACCTCTAATAAATCGACTAACCGAGCTACCGCCACAGATAACCTCTGGATTCCGATAAAAAATATATTGCACCAATAAATATTTTTAACCCTCAAAATATTTGTATCGACGACTCGGAGTGATAATACATATATATGTAATATGATAGCGTATCTCTATAATATACAACAGCCGTAGTCCCAAACGGGCGCTTACCGTACAACGATAGTTATTAAAACAGCGAAATATTTAAACGTCTCATCTAAAATGCCATTAATATCCACAGATAATTAATGTATTTGTCCCGATTTTTTTTTAAATTTAATTAACTCTGTTAGGTAACGACGACACTACCTTCAACCACAGACTACATATAGACTTATTTATTTAAATAGTATTTAATCTATACCACATGTTGAAATTGTCTAACGGCATGCCCGCGCTTCAAACGAGATATTTATTTAATTACACAGATTAAATTATTTTTGATAGGCTGTTTTTATAATTTCAACTCATTATAGTTTATGATGTTGTACATTACAATTTGTTCACGAGCAATACAAATAGTAATAACGAATTATTTTCTACTTTTTTTATTCTTCCCATGTAATGTAAATAGTATAATAGCTGTATATACAAGCAAGTATGTATATTTGTATTTTCAAAAATATTCCGACGTTCTAAACTTTTTCTGATTTTTATTTCATTTTCAGCAACTCCAAAAACACATGAATGAATTGAAATTATTCAAACAGTTGTTATTAGTTGTAGACTTATGTAATGAATGCATTATACGTAACTATTAATAGAAATACTAAATACATTGCTTTCAATGTTAATTTGTAGAGCGACTCAAAGACGACGGTATGATACCGTAACCGTCGACATAGGAACACACGTCTAATCTAAACAACACGACGAACGTTGCCCACAGAACAAGAATATGTCAAATACGTTATAATTTCATACAAAATATAAAAAATAGACGGCCCTACACGAAACATATATGCAAATATAAATAATGAGCGCGACTGCCAGCAGTCGTTATCGCAATCTCTAATTGAGGCTCGGGCATAGCGCGCACTCCCAAACGTTAACCCTTTAAAGTCACTACAATCAAAACCACATATCAAAATTATGTCAACTAAACAACAAAATCGCTATATATAAAAAATTGTCAAACTCAAAAAAAAATCAAGTTCATTTTACAAAAAAAAACATATAAATGACCTTAAAGGGTTAACGCGGGCGTGGGGACGGATAGGCTCCCCTACTCGTTGTCGGCGCGCATCCCACGGACTTCACCCTCGCGGCGGAGTCTCTCGAGCTCCTCCTTGGTGCGGTCCTCTATGGCGCGGATGTCAGCCATTGTCATGCCGTACCAGTCGTCCATGGAACAGAATACTTGCCTGCAAATATATTTTGTGTTTTTCTTTATTTACAAAATATAGTGAAGATATAACTGTATCTCGAATATAGTGGAATAGACTAATAATAGATTGGGGAACAAAGTGTCTTAACATTAGGTACTCTCCTAATGTTAAGACACTTCGTTATCGTGTATGTATGTATGTATGTATATATATATAAGTAACAAAATGAAAATAGATAAATTACAAAGATCTTACCTATGGAATATGGTAAACAGCCGTCGTTCCGACTTCTGAATCACATTTTCGACTTTACTCTGAAAATAAAAAAAACATATATAATAAAACCTTCAATTCTAATAATATTGCAAATAAATAAGAGATATAAATATATATATATTTATATTTATATCTCTCACGCATACAACTCACGCCAACATAAAATAAGACATTAAAATTTTCAACGTTATTATAGTCACAGGTATACTTATTAAACATATATTTTATTATATAATTTCAGAAAAAAAATAAAATAATATTACTAGTATTTATTTTTATGGTGTAAAATTAAATTTTATGCTGTTGTTTTTCTGGTTATTTATGAAAAGTGCTTACGACATAAAAGGTTCTGCTAGATATTATATGGCAAGAAATTTTAAAATTAAATGCATTTAAAGGCATTTTTTTTGTGTAAAAAACAAGCCAAAGAGGAATAAAAAACAACTATATTAGTGAACTCTCTCTCTGTCGCTAGTGTGTAATTTAGTTACCACATCGTAAACTTAATGTTTATTTTGTTAACATCTATTATATATTACATAAAATAATTGATATAAAACTTAACTTGTGAAATAAATAACAAATAACAGCAGAATTTTTTTTTTTTTAATGAGATTAATTATTTAGTTATTAACTTGATATTAATAATAACAATAACTGAAATAAATTTACAGATCGCCGTTTGAAACATCATTATAGTATTTTGTAAAAAAATATGCTTTATTTTAAATATTTAAAAGGCCTGAAACAAATGTAGGACCATCGCACCGGAAAAATATCTAATCTACCTTTTTTGCGATAATTGCATTGTTATCTGAAGTAAAGGTATGTATCAAAATCTACTTAAAAAAATAGCTTCAGCAGAGTAGCTAGAGGGAACATGGGAACCTACGGTTTCTTAATTTTTTCACTTCCGTTACCCACTTTTCGCGGAATTCGCGCGGGAGAGCGAGGAAATGAAAATATTTAAATATTTCTTCCCCCCCGAGTGGGAGCGCCAGAGCTGCTCGACGGCCGCAAGTCAAAGTATATTTCTTAATGGGGTCAATTTATTTGCAGTGAGATGCATTAGTCGTAATTTGAGTTACGTGGGTGTTATTTAAAAAGAAGCACCGGTTAAAATTCTCATGTACGGCATTTCAATATGATAAATTCAGCTTCACGCTGTATCCCGCATATAGCAATCCTGCTAGACAGAGGGAACCCAGTGTTAAGAGGCTCCGTTCCCCACTTTACGTCAAATTTTCGAATCATTGCGTGTTGAGCGGACCCTATCTTATATATATATATAAGGAAATAAATATTTCTATTCAAAAATACTGTCAAAATTCTCAAAAAATATTTAGACAGTGCAGCATCTAGTAATGTCTCTATAGTGAAATTTGAGCTGTGAAGCGTAGAAAAGTATAGGATTAGGGTAATGATCGCACTGCGCATTAATCCTATTTGGTAACACTGCGAAGTGTAAATACAGTTAGCAGTCTTAGGGCTCGTGCGTTTGTGTCTACAGAAAACCTAACAATACTAGTTGCTTTAAGATCTATTTTTTTTAAAAAAAAAACGTGTCGTCATTTAATTCTAATTCCTCACAAGTCTGGTGTTAAAGAAAATCGCGACATTGAAAACGCGCATTGCTTCTAGAATTCAGCGAAAATGTGGGACAGGAGTGTCTTAACACTGTGTGCGGGATACAGCGTGAAGCTGATAAAAAATAATTTAATTCAATTTATCTAAAACTAGATAATACCTGTTTTTTTTTTAAATTGGTCAATGTGAACTTTAAACGACGGTAATAAAGTCTAACGATAATGAGATAATATAATACGTTTGTATTTATATGACGGGTTTTATTATTGACTTTTATCTTTGAAACGATAATAATTCTTTTTATTTTTTAAACAGCCTTGCCACAAAATTAACGACTCTACATGTTATAAATTTGTTTTTTATTTCATTACGATATAACCATTAGATGTGTTATGAAGCTTCGTAACCGTAACTGAAATTATCGGATACTCGTAACAAAAAATTATCCGAAACCGGTACAAAAAGTTCGGATATTTGGATATGGGTGGAGATAAAGTATGTTTTAATTAACACATATGATAGAAAACGACGACACAATAAACAAACTAACCTGCAAACCAAACCACTTGAACTCAGCTGTCACCAATTTATAGCAGGTCATGACAGGTTTCACATCATTCTTCCAATTGGGACCCACGAGGGGCCCACGGCCGGTCTTGGCCGACTTGAACTTGGTTGGATCCGTCTCAGATTTGTAATCGGCTGATGATAAAGGATCATTGGCGATATCTATGTTGACCACTTCACGGTTCTTTAGCTTTTCTGGTGGCAGTTCGTGTACCTATTGGAAGAAAAATTCACAATTAATTATAAATAAAAAAATAATCGAGGCCAGTCGTGGCGCAGGGACACAAAGAGCGGACAGGTTGCGAGTTCGATTCTCACTCGATGAAATGAAATATTTAATATATTCATTTCCTAGTTCTGGTACAATTGGATTTGTTATTTATATACAGTAAACGAAATAGCAGTTTTGCTAATTTTTTTTAAATATATGTTTCTTTCTGTCACAATTACCAAATTATTACACTGTCGACTTAGAATGGAATGGCGCAGTACAATATTATGCAATTTTATAGATACACAATATATAAACGTTAGGTCAAGGATGGTGGACTCCGCGCCATATTTTATCTTAAGCCAAAAAGATTAAGAAATTGCCGTTATTGAAATGAAATCTATTCATTTTACGAAGATGCTATAGAGTAAGTACCCAATGATATTTAGATATAATTAACAGATTGGTACCTAGACAAATATATATCTATATTTTAAATCTTCATACACTGCCTATGCCTATTATCTGATAGAAGAAAAGGTTTTATACTCTGCCTGGACAGTGTTTTATTGTGATATTCATTCGGTACATTGAGTTCGACGTGGCGCAGTAATACTGCGGTAACTGTGAACTCGATGGTTGTGGGTTCGATCCAATAACTATACCTAGACCATTAAGAGCCAAGAATAAACGGGAAAAATATTGCCTCAGTATATATATGTGCATAAAAAAAATTTAAAAATATAAACACATATCATCAAAACTGTCAGGAAATTACATAAGTATTCCACAAATTAGCAGTGGTCTCATATCTCTCATAGGACTCTCATAGGTAAGAAAAACCAGTTTTTCGATACTTTAACGTAGTATTATGTGCATATGTTCAGAACAATGTGAATATTCCTTTTTTTTATATAATTCATTTGGATATAGCCTTTAAAATTAACTGATACTGACATTTTCATCTAAAACAGTAGATTTTTTGTTGTAAAAAAATGCGGTAAGCCCACGTTGTCAACTTGTTGGGTTAGTTCGTTAACGAACAAACTCCGCTACGTTAAAAATCACATTAAATTTCTATTAAGCATATTTAGTTAAACCACATTCGTTTCAACTAGAGTTAACTATCTTTTTGCAAGAATTTCGTTTTGTGTTTTGATTAGACGGTTTTTTTAAAGTTCTTGACCAGTTCTCCATATGTTTAGGTAAATCTCTAGTTCTAATTTGGATACGATTTCTGCTTAGTTCATTTATATATGATAAAATATATTTAAATAAATTATACCACAATATTAAGCGATAGTTATTAAAAAAAACCGGTCCGCCATTACAAAAACAAGTTGTACCTCTAGTTGGCTATTAATTATTTTCATGCAACTCACAATGTAAGTACAATCTGTGCTGTAATGGCACAATAGAGACTTTTAAGTGTCATCGATACGTCAAAATAAAAATAAAAAACGCATTAAAAAAAAAACAACTTCACGTTGTATTCCACGTTCCTATATAGCAGGATGTTTCAAAATATATATTATATAGAATAGACCGAAATTCAAATTAAATAAAAAACAAAATTCAAGTAAATTAAAACGTCAATTAAAAAATAATTGAAGACATAAACAATTATTAATATTATTATTTTTTCATTACTGTTGCTATAAGGAAAATAAGATACCTTTTCATTTAAAACGCACACAATTAAAACATCAGACATAATATATCTACTTTATAATATTATATATATATATATATATATATATATATATATATATACACATAGTATATACACGCAATATAGAAAATGATTCATTTATAAAGTCCCAATGATAAATGTCATGCCGGCTACTTGACCTCCAATACTTAGGGGTTAATTTGTAACAATCTCAGCAGTTCGAAACAATTATTCAAAACTTTACATATTTAATATGCAATATGCACAAAAATGAAAATATTAAATATTTCATTTCCTCGAGTGGGAATCAAACCCACAACACGTCGCATTTACACTCACACTACTACTTGCCAGGACTAGTTTAATAAATATAAATTTTATATTGAGTGCAATATACAATATATAATTTATGTGATAAAATTTACACACGAATACTACATTATCCTACTTGCAAAAATTAAACACATCGACATTTTAGTTATTTTTTTTGGCTGAACGCTGGGCAGGTTAAGAAAACCTGGTGTTAAGACACTCCGAAATAATAATAAATCTTTACCACAAGTGGGGATCGAACTCACAATTAAATTGTTCCAGTGAGTTATCGTCCAACTGCGCCTTGAAGATTTCGTTATTTATTGTAAAATATAAAAGACATTTTCTTATAAAATTATATCAGTATATTAATAGTATCTTAGATAATGTCTAAAATGTTTTACAATGTTATACCTAATGTATGAACGTATATATTTTTTCTCAGGTTCACGATGTATCCCGCCTGTAGCAGGGTATGTAAAGCGAGGAGTGTTAAGACACTCCGCAT
>JBAIZZ010000022.1:918120-971477 GCA_037355905.1 Heliconius aoede
TACGTTAATAGCTGTTTCTAGATTTTCATAGAGGTATTCAACGTCATTAAAATGTAATAAATAAGAGGGCGTCTACGAAAACACCAACTATAAATACTAATTATTATATAAATATTATTTACGATACAATATAAAAAAATGGTAGAGGTAAAGTAATTAATCTAACAATAGCTAAATAACTTAATATAATAAATGCTTAAATAAAAAATTAACATTAATTGTAAATATTATAACGATTTTAATATAATTCGATGATACCAAAGTCCTTTTCCTGGTCTCGAATGAGATACAATCTCGTATAATATTAATATATTACTGTGTGGACGTAAATTTCAAGTATACATTACATACTACGTCAACGTCGTCATTGGTTTTTTTTGAATGCGACTGGTTTTTTTAGCTTATTTTTTTTGCTTATATCAATTATTTTATTTTAGAAAAGAAATAGAAAAATCATTTCAGCAGAAAGAGGGGAACGGAGTGTCTTAACACCGAGGTTCCCTCTGCCTACCCTGCTGTGTGCGGGATGCACTGTATTTAAGATTATATCGTGCCATTCGGTCTAGAACTTTGTATATTAGAAATCTAGATATTTATAAAACAAATAGGTTTTTTTATCTTAATAAATACCGTCATACTTCGGATTACATAATTATTTTTACAATTATTATCACAAATGAAGTCGAATAAAGATTATATTAGTTTGTGTATTGTAATAAATAATATAATAAGTAGAGAATATGTAATTCAATGGAATTTTTAAGTATTTATTTAAATTATTTTATGATTTTAATATTAAACTGTGTATAACGTCATTCATTATATATTTTGAATAACAAAGTGAGACTTTAAGGGTGAGAAAAAATATATGTGAATTTTTATTTTTATTAGGTTAATTAAAAGGCACATTCGATTTTACAAAAACACGTATAAAATAAATAAAAATAATATAAAATATAATAATGTAGCCAAATGCAAGGTCATCCAAGGAAGTTTAGAGGATATTGTTTAAAACCACACCTAAATAAGTATTGCTACATCTGTATACACACTGTATATGTGACGTCATGCACACAGCAACCATTTACAACTTGGCTCAACCGGTTACCGGTTTGATTAAAATGGTCTTTGCGAGTTACGTGAGATGACATAATTTGACGGCAACACAGTAATTTTTCGGTACTAGTTGTATATGTTACTTAGGTGTGTTCTTTGATAGGAATTTTACATATAATTATTTGTAATGTATGCCAAGACTTACTAGTGGAGATCATTTTTCAAAATATATATGTATTTAAAAAAAATTTGCATCCGAGACACCAGGTGGAGGTTAAACTATATTAACAGAAACCACGGAAATTTTTGAGTACAAGTATTTTCAATTTATAGTAGTTTATTTCCTCAAATATGATTTTCAACTTCTATCGATGTATTTTAGAATATGATTTATGTAGGTAGCTTGTTTCTGTGCGAGCCGCAACATTCTACTACTGCGGCTTCAGGCTGTCAATCAATATCTAAACCTTTTATGAAGCATGAAGAACATCAAACTTGGCACTCGGCCACTGATATAAGATGTTTACGAAGCCAACTTCTTTAACTTGGCTATCACAATATAATTAATTATTACTTGAATGTTTCAAACTAGAACTATATACAATATACTAAATTACATGTACAATATATATCATTAATATCAATTAGAATTAAAATCTATGATATTCTATATAATATCTATATAATACCGTCATCGAGACACGGTCCGCAAGTGCCACACGTGTCGGACTCCGTCAATTGCTCGCCGGAAACATTTGAGCTTGCAGCTTGTGTGTTACCTTTCTTTACTAGAAATTGTTTATTTTACAGATATACGTTAAATATAAAAAAAAAATGAAAATAAGATAAGAAACTTGACACAAGTATTCATTATAATATAGATAAAACAGAATATCTGTTGCTGTGAAATATTAAAGCAGACTTGCTTGCAATTTGGTTATCCTGAAAATATAACGGTTCATCTTCAATATGAGGTCGTTCACTTCGGCCGACGCCTGCAACTTATCGATAAATTTTACTGACTCCGGTAACGACATTTTGTGAGATATTCGAAAAAGAAACATTCGTTAACTTATTTAATATAAGTTTATTAATAATAAGTCTTGAAAATGATTCTCCAAATGAGGAAATGTCATTATATTTATATTAATAGATTAAACGTTATATAATTAAATATAAAAAATCTAAATTAAATATTTATTTATATTTTCTATTCTTTTCTTTGGTGCCGAGGTAAACCGCGGCGTTGAGTTCAGCCACTCAACAAACAATACCTCCAGAATTCTTACCACTAGGTTATTTCTGCTTATTTTGCCGTGTACAGGATACAGCGTGAAGCTGATAAAAAAATTTGACTATTTAAGTCTTTATTATCTGTGAACGTCGAGTCTGTCGACGTCTGTGAAGTTACAACAACCCTTACCGAATTCGGCACAACTCATAGTAACATCGTCATAGGCGTAACAAACAACACGGCTGCACGAAAATAAACTCATACATAATTATATACAGAATATTATTAAATAAATTAAATCTTCAATGTTAAGAGTCAAAAATATTAAAAAAGTAATATTTTTGACTTTTGAAGTCAGATATATCAATATCTGTTGAATGAATGAATTTAAACATGTATTATAGTTGCCGCAATGCGAATCTACCTCGACACAATATGATTAGATAGCGAAAAACACATTCGGCAGTATTTACTGTAATCGACGTCACCTTATCGGTATCGTACTTCTATTACTATAATTGATTTCAACTTGCAATATTTATTAAATTTAATTTAATTAATTAAATCGAACTAACCATTTTTTTAATGAATAAAATTTTGCTTTTTTTTTTTTACTATTTTTTTAGGCGTCTGCTACAAATCATTATATCGTAGTTATGGCAGCCAACGCTACAGTCCTAACGAGGTAGCAGAACTACCGTGTAATTGCGTATCATTAAGTTAATAGTGTCGAGATGGCGACATATTGTAAGTGTATATCATTTATCATTTAGTTTATTAGTCGGCCATCATGGCGCAGTGGCACATGCCTATGAAGATTGTGGATTCATTTGTCCTGAAGGAAATGAACACTAGGCTCCCTGTCCACCATGCGGGATAAAGAGTGAAACTGTTTTTTCTTAGTTTAATAGGTTGATTTTATAACGTGTAATATATATATATACAAAAATATTTATACAAACTTACCAAGCAAGGGATAGTCTTTGAAGGGCTCGTTCTTGATGACTTCAATGCCTTCACCGCCACCGGTCTCATTTTTGGAGACTTCCGCAACGCAGTACAATTGAGCGACTTGATACTGAGTAAAAAATTACAAAAATAACAATCACTTTACAATAGTAAAAACATAAAAAATATAAAATAATAAAAATGTGCCTATTTTACCAATGATTTCCTACTATATATATATATATATATAATATAATTCTAATTATTTTATATACTACAGCAATTAATATACAAAATAGAACAAAAGATTCTTACAATATATAGGAAAATATATTAAATCCAAAATAAATAAAAAAAAATCTTAATCTTTTGTTGTAAAGCTTATTATATTTTAATTAACTATATTCATATTTTATATTATATTGTTCCTTGACGTGTGTTTGAATCTATTACGTAATATTGGACAGAGACGGATAAATGTTAGTATTTTGAAATATAGACTTTTTCGTATTGAGAGGCCGTCGTAGCGCAATATCAAATATCATGTCATGTGCGACGGTGAATACAACGGTTATTGGGTCAATTCCCACTCGGAGACTGAGCGGAAAGTGGGGAACCGAGTGTCTAGTGCGTGTCCTATGTCTGCTATAAGCGGGGGATGTAGAGCGAAGTTAAAAAAAGAGAGGATTCGGCGTATTCTCTTTTTCGGTCGCAATTGGTAATTTAAAGATTGCAAATTAAATTAGAAATACACTTTTAAATTGCTAGTTCTATAAAATATATTGTAACAGGATGGTGTACAATAATTTTCTATTTCAATAATGTAACAACATACTGTATAAAACAATAGTGACAGAATAGGCGTTGTAAATATATTTCTCGTAGCTTGCTAACTGAGGGTCCTTGACCCAGTCCCGTGGCCTCGCAAGCACAGCTTTTGTACAGACTAATTACACATGGTGCTTAAATTCAGCAAAATATCTGTTATGCTGACTAAACTTTCCTCCGTTTCTTTGTACAATTGCATGATCATTATATGTAATTTCTTAACTCATCATTTGACTTCTTTTTGATGATACTGACAACAAAGTTTCGTATATTTTTTTAATTTCATAACATAAAACAAGCTTATTCTGATTTTTGTATTGTCTGTAGTCTCAGCTCGATGAAATTCATTCATTATTAATAATCTGTATTACAGTGGACTCTGACTAATGGGACACTATTTAAGAACCGAGGATGCCATTAATTGGAATGTTTGGATTGTAAATAAAGTTTTTTGTGAAAGAAGATATACATTTTTGAATAAAAAGATAGATATAATATAATATAAAAGATAGATATAAATATAGATAAATCAGGTTCACGTCGTATCTCGCGCACAGCAGGCTAAGCAGGCAGAGTTAACCCAGTGTCAATACACACCGTTTCCCACTTTCCACTGAATTTTTCGAGGCATTGCTTGTTGAGTGGCAAAACTAAATGCCGGGCTTCGTGGTGCAGCGGCACAAGAGTGTCGCAAAGCGCAGCGTTGATTTCTGCCACTCAGCACGCAATGCCTCCAGAATTCGGCAGAAAGTGAGGAAGGGAGTGTCTTAACACTAGATTCCCTCTGCCTACCCTGCGGTGTGCAGGATATGGCGTGAAGCTGATAATTGTTCTAATTTTTTTTTACTTACATTATTTAATAATTACATCGTTTTAAACTTTTTTTTAATTGGTGTGTATGTTGTTGACCAAATTGTAGCCTTTGATGCAATGAAAAACCTCATCTCTCATGTTTCCAGGAACTTCATATATTTGAAGGATCGGTTGATCTATTTAACTGCCAGATTAGTGAGGCTGTACTTTATATACTTTTTGATAGTATTTTTTCAATCACATTGAAAAAATATTCTATTTTAACATGGTAGATTTGTTTAGGTTGCGGATTATTTGTCTATTACAATGTTCAACACTCACAAATTATCTTTCTTTTTACCAATTAAATGTTACTTAATGCTTCAATTGAATCGCTCGATAAAAAAATATAAGTGGACTTTTTTCAATTCATATCACGAGTTATGTAAAAACTAGTTGAAATTACAAGTAAAATTAGTTTCATAAAATTGATGTTAATGGACAGGATTGACTTATTCTTGTATTGCTAGTTTACCAGCTAATTAGACATTTGTAAGGTGGATCAAATTTGTTTATAAATAGTAGTTATAAAAGGAGTAATATATAGAGTCCAATCATGACACAGGGATACAAATTGTGACTGTAAACGTGACTGGTTGTGGATTCAATCACCACTTGAGGAAATGAAATATTTCTTTAAATTTATACTTCCATTTTCTTTGCTCTGGTGTCAAGGCCAAGCACAGCGCTGAGTTCCACTCAACACACAATGCCTCCAGAATTTGTCCAAAAATTGGGAATGGAGTAGATACAATGTGAAGCCGATTTATTATTTAGGTATTTTTTTAATTCTTTTCATCTTCTAATTTTTCTGCTGGCAAAAGAGATCTCAGAATTTGAGATAGTCTCTATTACCAGAAAATAATCTAATAATCATTCAGCTTTGGTTTTTTGTATTCCAGTAATTAATATACAAATTAGACAATTCAAAATTATATTAACATTATGTAGTATATAGTATATTATTATATGAAATATTATACACACAGCAGGGTAGGCAGAGGAAACCTAGTGTTAAGACACTTCATTTCCTACTTTCTGCCCATTTCTTGAGAAATTGCATGTTGAAT
This sequence comes from Heliconius aoede, assembly GCA_037355905.1. NCBI lineage: Eukaryota > Metazoa > Arthropoda > Insecta > Lepidoptera > Nymphalidae > Heliconius > Heliconius aoede. Next base: position 924,109 of record JBAIZZ010000022.1, read on the forward strand.
GGCAGAACTCAACCCCACCCTTTGCCTCGAATAAACATATAAGTAATTAAAAAATATTCTATTACAAAAATAATAACTATAAATACTGTGAAAAAGATTTTTAATTGACATTTATAATATTTTAAATATAAAATACCTACCAAAAATGTTTTTAAAAAAATAAAATTTAGGAGATTTTTGGATTTATAAATTTGAAAACATTTTTTTTTAAATTTAATTAATAAAAAAATATATATATTAGGACTTACCTCTTCAACTGTTAAAGGAAGTGTAACACGACTGAAAAAAATGATGAAAAATTAACTGTACCATATGGTATATTTTATAATTCTAGAGATTATTCAACATTCAACAAATGGCTATGAATCAGAATGTAAGCAAAAGTTAATTTCTTTGTATTTTTGAGGCAAACTACTACTAAAGTACTAAGAAAAAACATATTATTAAGAATGTAATTTTTCAAAATTAAGATCAAAGTTATAAAAACAACGATTTGACAGTGCCTTAAGAGATTTATCTGACGACCTAAAAATCGATTTATATTAACAAAAGGACATAATATAACCTTTGCTATACTCACTATTCTTTGATAAGCATCTTGATTAATTATTATATTTCACTTAAATGCACATCAGATATATCACTACAACCTTAAAATAAACTTATCACAGTTCAACACTTGAGCGACGGCCCGATTATCCGATTTATTGTAATTTGAAAAGCCAAGTCCAACCAATGATTGAAAATGACAAGGCGCATGCTTCAACTCAATGATGCAACGGAAATTACGTCAACAACTACGGGCACGTTCAAAATTACAATTCGAACATATAACTTTATGCGGTCTTTTATCTTTTTATCCTGCAAATATATTATATGTTGGCCTTAGTTGGAATAACAATATTATTTAACATCTATTTACTTCTGTTGTTCTTCGCGTTTATTTTTATGTCTTTAGCTTTTCATATTCCTATTGATATGAAATGTGGATTTCAAGAGCAATAGATGTTTATTTTGTTTTTAAGACAAATTCTTTTAATATTTTAGTACCATAATAAGTTTTTAGATAAATATAATTTTCAACTAAATTAAAAACCGTCGAAAAGAAAAGATCTAGCAACTTAAATTATCTTGAAGTGATCTTGAAGAAAATTGTGTTGATAATTATTTTCAACAAGTTTTTAAAATGGTGTATATAAATAAACTGTTAAATTGCTAAATATTGTCAAAATATGAGATGAATGAATCATTACAATATATTTTATTGTTTAGATTTTTATTTATTATAAAAATTCGATAGTGTTTTCATATGATAAATTTTCAATTGCATAAATTATTAAAATTATACATAAATTAACCACAGATTAGTACTACATATGTATAGTTGACGTGACAAGCTATCAACAATTCAACAGCAACAACATTTACATTTGACAATCACTAATTCACGTTTTACTGCATTTTCAACTTTTAGAAATATTAAAGTTAAAAAAAAAAATTCTAATTATGATGCTTTAATGCATAAGATTCAGAAGTGATCTATAACAATAGTTTATGTAATGTTTATTAGATAAGAGTAGTTACAAAAATGAGTTTGGTTGGTAAAAAGTGCGAATCGATATCCCACATTGAATCTAATAGGGGTGAAATAATGCCCAGTGATGTCACCCCTGATGATGTTTTAAGGTTGGATAAGATCACAGATACGTATTTGTGTAGTCCTGAGGCAAATGTATATGATATAGATTTCACAAGGTTTAAGATACGTGATTTGGAAACTGGTACTGTCTTATTTGAAATAGCTAAACCACCCACTGATTTTGGTGTTGATAATGAAGGATCAGATGAAGTGCCAGAGGAACCTTTGGATCCCAATGCTGGACGATTTGTTCGATACCAATTTACACCACAATTTTTAAAATTAAAAACAGTAGGGGCTACGTATGTATTATTAATCACTTTCCTTATCAAAAATAATAAATATATAATTTTTAAATATACCACTTTGAAAGTTTTACATAATATTCCAATCCCGAAAAAGTGTAATCAAAATCAGCCTCACATTGTATCCTACATACTAAGTATACCTAATGTTAAGACATCCAAAGGAAGCTTAATGTTAAGACACTCCTTTCCCCACTTTCTGCCCAATTCTGGATGCATGAAGTGTTGAGTGGCAGAATTCAGTGACACACTTTGCCTCAACACCAGAGCGAAGAAATGGAAATCTCTCGATTGGGGAACCCACAACCAATCAGTTTTATAGTCTCACTCTGTGACCCTGCACCATGACTGACCTCACAAAAATTGTAATAGATTCTATTTATCTCAGACTTACTTAATGTACCTGAAGCATAATCATTATTTAAATATTTTTTTTTTATTTCAGAGTGGAATTTACTGTAGGTGCTCGTCCCGTAAATCATTTCAGAATGATTGAAAAACATTTTTTTAGAGACACTTTACTGAAAACTTTTGATTTCGAATTTGGATTTTGTATTCCATTTTCAAGAAACACCTGTGAGCATATTTATGAATTTCCATCCTTACCTCCAGACTTAGGTATGTTTTAAATGTAATATTGACAACATTTATATAAACTATTATTATTTAAATATGGTGTCATTACCACCATTTATATTTAAAATATTATATTTATATTGCACCACACTGTTTCTTTGTTTTTTGATGCTATTATCATGAGTTTGTGTGAGGATCTCTCCTAAATAAATAGCATTGATATTGTCCATCCATAATATAATTAATGTATAGCAAAATTTATCTACTGCTTGCCTTTGTAAATATTGTTTAAATATTTATTTAAAATGGCTTTTATTATAACTCCACTTCATATGTTATATACAACAAGGCAAACAGAGGGAATATCATGTGAACATTCTTTCTCCTGACTTTTCGAGACATTGTTGTTGAGACTTGGAACTCATTGCAAAGAGAAAATAATATTCATTCCTCAAAGTGGAATCGGAACCCACAATTTTTGGGAACCCACAAGTCTTGGCACTAAGGACTGCATATGTTATTGCCAGTTAAACATAAAAATATATTTTGTATTTCAGTCGAGGAGATGATTGCTGCACCTTTTGAAACTTGTTCTGACAGTTTCTATTTTGTTGACAACCATTTAGTCATGCATAATAAAGCTGATTATGCATATAATGGAGGTATAAACAATTAATAATAACAAAACATATATGGCCTTGGTGAAACAACATTGGTATACAAAAGGATAATACATACCTAAAAATATGATAAACCACATAATATAAACAATAACCTTGAATTTACATGGCATTTCTGCATAAAAAGTAAAAATATATATATATTGCATACTTTATTTAAATTTGAACAATAATGTGAAACACAGTTTATTATTTGATGTAGTTGAATTTTTAAAAAAACAAATAGCTTACTTTAATATTACTTGCTCTAAGTTTTAACTGACAACATATTATATATCTGATTTTAATAAATGTCCTGAATAAAGGAAAATTTGAATTTTAAATCTTAGTTGTTAACTAATCACAATATTAAATATTGATCTCGTTAGCTTCATTGTCAATATTTTTTATGACAATTTTGGCGTAATTTATTTTGTTATTCTATAAGCACTGTTTGCATTGTCTTTTAGATATTTTGTGTGTAACACTATTTATATTATAGCAAGTAAGTGTACACTGTTCTTGAAATCTAGTCAGTTTCTTAATATGTTTTTTATCTACATGATAAGATCATCTTATCATAGAACCATGGGCTTAGGAATGGTAGGATGGGAGATGGTGTGGTCTGTGTCTACCCAAATTTTTACTAAAAAAGACAATTGGTAATTTTCATACTACATTTGTCTTATTTTGATTTTACAAAAATAAAATCTGAATATAAAGGTATATATGCACATATAATGTAACTGTCTTACATTAAAACAGAACAAATATTGTGTTGGGTAAGGGAGAGTTAAGACATCGTTGATTTTAATTGATGACACTACAAAGTACCAATATTGTCTGTTCATCTACTCTTTATACCAGGAGCCGACCCTATCTTATTAGTTGGTGCACTCTCTTCTCTCTCCATTATAATCTTCACTCTTCACCGAATCAACCATTATTGGAATAATGGTTGATTGTACTTACTGGTGTAAGTGTCGAGGCCAGGCCCTCTCGGAAAATATCTCTAGTTACGCCCATGAGTACATAACAATAAATTATCGCAACTACAGGGAACGGGAATTGGATAAGATAAATATATTTTAAACTAGTCCTGATCAAAGAGTCGTGAATGTCATGACAATTCAAAAGGAAACAAGTTAAAATATATATATATATGTTGTGTTTTATTATATTAATTTAAAAAGTTAATTATATTTAGACCAGCATTTTATATAAATTATGAAATACTTGAAATGGTTCTTAAAATATTGTTAATATTTTATGTACTAAATTATTATTTTTAAACTTAAGATTATATAATATTTAAATTTGGTATTAGAAAAATATGAATATTTTAATGTGATATAACAATATTAACATTCCAATAATAATTTGTTTTCAATAATAAGAACTAACACTAACTATTAAAGTATTAAATTATAAACGCATTTATAATTTTTGTGGTTATTTTCTAAATTATGGATAGAAATTACGAAACGTGTGGCACATTAAGAGTAGTTGTGCATGTTCACTACCACTGGTTGAAACACTATATTTAATAACGCTCGAGTGATCAATTTAAATATTATTTTGTTGTTTTTGACGGCATAATCTCTAATAAATCTAAAACTTGAAATGTAAAACCTCATGCCGTCCACAAACTTGTTTGTTACAAGGATTGTTGCTTTAAAATATTTTCGAAGTTAAAATACGAACTAATATGTGTTCACTTTTCAATGATATACTAATTTTATTTCATTAGGGGCCATCCATAAACTGTCACATGTTGAGATTCATCTCATTAGGAATTGTAGAAAAACTCTCTAGATTTAGAGACATATTATAAATGTTCAGTGACGGTTCACAAAAATTATGAATATCGTCGACGTTGTTTATGTACGGCCCCTTATATTGTGTGAGACAATTTGGTCTGTTTTGTGTAAAAAATATTTAAGAATTAGTGATATTCACCCTGTAGATTTAGATGACGAAGCTTATATTGCAGATTGTAAAGATCTTATGAATTAAAAATATGATGCAGGATTTATTTTCTTTCCTCTATAACCATTACATATATTCCAATTAAACTAATATATAGAAGATATTGAAGGTGATAATGTGTCATGAACCCGTGTATGTTAGGGTCCATGCAAAAAAAAAACGGATCGGAATGGATGGTAATCGAATATCAAATATCCATTCATCGTAGACCTTAAAAAATTTGTAGAAAAATTGTTTTAATATTGAAACGAGTTTATTTTGTATGAAATTTAGTTAATCAAAACTTATAGGGTATTGTGTTGTTGTCGTCATTACTTACAATTAAACAAAAATTAGTTTCACACTATATCTCGCACAGCAGGGTGGGCAGAGGGAACCTTGTGTTAAGATACTCCGTTCCCCACTTTCTGTCGAATACTGGAGGGATTTAAATATTTTATTTTTATGAGAATTTAAAATTGAACTGAGCGGAGCTGATAAATATTAAATTAAGAAAGGCTAGTGCCAAATTAATATAAAAATAATAAAACTTTTTACATAAGATCATTTATTAATTCATAAAGATTACAGACTTACAAGGACACAATTGAAAGTAAAAAAGTATTGACATACTATGCTACAACTAAATCAATATTATAATTTATGCATTATCCCGAATATAGCAGGGCAGGCAGACGAAATATGGGATACTCCATTCTCCGCTTTCTGCCGATTTCTGGAGGTATTGTGCGTAGAATCGGTCTTCCCAAATCTGTGGAAAGTCTCTCAGACCATAATGATCCACAAACCAGGACTTCCTCCACATGAATACTCTTCTTACCGACTGATAACTATTGTTGTCGTGACAAAGAATATTTCTGCACCGTCTTAATACGATCATTGAGGAGTACGATGTTGTTCCTATTCAAAACAATTAGGATTTAGAAAATCATATACACCCCAATTAAACGAGCCCATTGGATGTATTATATCGTCAGACAATGTTTTGAAAACAAAAGGTACTGTTATGCGGCATTCCTGGATATTGAACAGGCATTCGTTCGTGTTTGGCATAAAGGATAGCTGAGCAAATTGCCTCTCCGTATTCTTAATTCTGGAGTCCTATATCTTTAATAGTTTATTCCAAGTTAAGCACGGTGGTGCCCGATCAACATTGTACCCTATTGAAACCGGCGTGCCCCAAAGCTCGGTTCTGTACTGTGTTATAGAACATCTAACCTACACTGATGACATTGCCGTCATAGCAGGAGGAAGTGATTCCAAGACTGCAAGCAGAAACCTGCAAACTCAGATTTAACTTGTGATTGATTCCAAAAATGAGCGAGCGAGCGCGTCGAAGAGACCAAATAAATCACAAATAAAGAGCAATACAAGATGAATAATACCCATTCACTTTGTATCTATAAATAATGATAAGACACTACTTATTCTCGACAACAAATTGTTAATATACAATTCAATACTGAAGCCAATTTGGACCTATGGAATTCAGAAGTGGGGAGTCGCAAGCAAAAGTAATATCGCCTTAAATTTTTTATTGCAAACTCGTAATGGTTCACCAAAAAATTCATGAATATCTAAATATTTCAACAGTGTCCTTAAGAGATTATATAGAAGAAAACCCTTAAAACTCACCCCAATATTCTAGTCTCAGATTTAATAAGAAACACCAGCATTGAAAAGGCTGAAACGAAAACATGTTCCCTCAATGGAGACTGAGGCACTGGCGTCCTGCTCCAAATAAAACCATCAAATCTCAACTAATCTGATGATAGTCTTAATAGAGACTGATAAATTCTCTTCTAATTCTAAATAGAAAAAAATGGGTTCTACTTTAATAAAAGCCTGAATAACATTTTGACTTATATATCCAATATGTACCGACAACGATCCATTACGATTTTATTATTAGTATGTAACAATAGAAATGCTGTATACCAGCGTTGCCAGATTTTTTTTCTAGATGAAAAGTGGACTTTTTGAACATTTTAAGTAAAAAGCGTGACAAAAAAAATTATAAAGATTCAATTTACTATTTATTCATTTATTAGTTCTAAATAAAAAATGAAAAAATAAAATCTCGGCATCTGGCAACGCTGCTGTATACATTCTAATCATTAAATCTATTATAAATATAATATGATGATAGATTTACATCACCACATTATCCACTTAAATAAGAGATATATATACAAAGAGAATATTTTTAAGTGGCACTCGAAGCAGCAATTATTGTATTACATTAGATATGCATCCATTGCAAAAGAGAATTATTAAAGTATTATATGTCATATTTGTGGTAGTGTTAAAAGCTTGTCTGGTGGTGTAAATATGTCTGTCCTTAGGTACTACCGTATATATAAATATTCACATTTTTCACTATGAAGGCTGGATTTTGTTAATATATCGCATTCTTGTTTTTCAAGGCTTTTGTTCTGTTTTTGCTAAGCGGAACTTTTTATTATTAGGTACATTCTTTAGATATAATTCATAAGTTAATTCATTATTATTAAAAAATGTTGATGCATATTGCTGATTAATAATGACACATTCGCCTTTTTTAAATATATCTTCGACTGGTACGCCATGTGAGTTACAAATGTCTATAGATGTAAATTTCCGTTTGGGCTCCTTTTTGTTATATACTTGAACCTCATATATCCATTTTGAAGCACTCACTTTAGTGCCAAATAGCTGAGCTGTCATATATATTGTTTGTTCCTTATCACGTTTGATATAAAATAAAAAGTTAAAAGTACCAATTTTCATAAAATATACAATTACAGATTCCGTATTTATTGTCAGCAAGGTCATCGGTTTCCCCAGATCAGCAGTACAGTTATCTGAATGAACGTCATTAAAGTGAACAGATAAGTGATTCACTTTACCTGAAAATGTTTATTATTATTGTTAATAATAAATAAATTATTATTATTATTGTTATGAATACAAGAAACTAATTAAGCATATTTTGAATTCACCGTGTGGAAATCTCAGAGCATTAACTGTGACAGTCTGGGACTACACATACAGTATGTTTTAAATATGAATTGATAATTGTATAGACTAGAGAGGCTGAATCTATAGAGATTTCACTGGTATATCTCTCACTCTTACTTCTACACTATGCATTGCTATTTCGATACTTCTAATTTTCCACTGAGTATCTATCACTTAAAGTAAAAATGAAATCATGTTAAAATTTTCTCACATGGAAAACTATTACAAGCTTTGATAAGTCTGATTTAAAATGCAAACTGCAGTGAAACAATAAATTTTTGTATCGCATATATACGTAATATATTGTGTTACAATTTTTAAACAAATCAACTCTTACCTCTCCATTTACAAATACCGTATATTTTTGATAATGGGCACTCTAAATCCATAAAGGGACATTCTTTTAAATGATCAGTCAAAGCCTCTTTGGTGAAGGAAAGACAGCAACCATCTTTTGCATTTGTGCATTTAATTTTTCCCTAAAACAATGTTAAATAATTTTATCTATACTCTTTATCTCTCATTGCAGAGTAGGCAAAGAATATATAAATATGGGTAAGTGTCACGACACTCCGTCCTCCACTATGTCCGAATTCGGAACATTGTATCTTGAGTGGCGGGTCTCGACGCCGCACTTTGCCAGAACACCAGAGCGAAGTAATTAAAATATGAAATATTTTTATTAAATCAATAGATCCCTGTGTGAATGACCCCGACAGCCATTCCTGTGCAATCAAACACATATCAGCTTATATTATATTTAACCATTTATTTATGATATTTCATCAGTTACCCATCTATTTTTATTAAATAAATGAAAACTTACTTGATTATCATTTTCTTTGATCCCCATATCCGCTATGAGCGTCTCAAGAGTTACGTTTCTCATTTCTGTTATGGGTTTAGAGCAAATGCCACAAGGTTTATATGTAGATTTGCATTTCATACAGGAACTGTGACCATTTTGGCATTGATAAATATACATTCCGTAGCTGCCTGAACAAGACACACAGCCCAAACTTTGATTATTTTTATTATTATTATTATTATTAGATTGCCTTGCCCGATTGCCTCTGTAAATAATTTAATCAATGGTTAATAATCTGGCCGCACCAGATACATATACAAAGAAAGAAAAACAAACATCACATGTGAACAACATAATTTAATTTATTACTTTTTATTAATATTATATATTAATTTGTTATTTTATTACAAAAATAACTGTTACAAATTTATAAGTTAATAGCTCATTCCCGTGAGTTTGAATTAATTCAAAGGTCGATGTATTTACATTCATGTTGTGCCGCTGCAACACACACAACATTACACTCACCGGCATTTAGGAACGGCCCCTTTGCTTTTGATTTGTTGATTAATTTCTGTGTAGTCACTTTGAGGAGATTCAACTGGAGCAGATGGTACCACAGAAGAGAATCTAAATAACAGAATTTATTATTATTTTTAGTTTGAAAGTTTCAAATGTAAATAAAAAATTAGTAGTTGGTTGGTTAGTATAGTTGATGTTCACAATTTCCCTTATACAAAGTGTTTTTTGTCAACACCACTTTAAATGCAACCACAGTTTTAACTACTCTATAAAAGCCTAATACAATTAAAATAAGGGATTTTGCCAAAAAACAAAATGTGATTTTTAGAAACAAAATAATTAATAAGCTTATCATTTTAAAATAAAATGTAAAATAGTAGTATTTACATTATTGGTCTATTCATAACTGTGTCACACATAATACAGTAAGTATATGCATCGTGAAATTAAAAAAAGAGGCCGTAGCGGTGGCACAACGGTGCCCCGCGCGTAAACGCGACGTTTGTGGGTTTGATTCCCACTCGAGGAAATGAAATATTTCTTTACGTTTATATTTCCATTTTTCTTCGCTCTGTTGTCGAGGCAAAACGCAGTGTTGAGTTCTGCCACTCAAAACGCAATGCCTCTAGAATTCGGAAGAAATTGGGAAACTGGAATGTCTAACACCAAGGTTCCACCCATATACTAATAAAATCTTACGTCCTATGTTATGTATTCATTATGTAAGAATTTTAAGCAAGGTAGGCAGAGCAAGCAAATGTGAAAAACATATATTTATTATTTCAAGTATGAATTGCACATTCGATTACCACAACACATCCTGTCCACGTATGCCACAATGACCTTAAAACTTAATTTAGATATTTATTACTTACTGAAATTCACGTAAATTTGAGGCACATGGAGTTTGTACATGTCCTTGAATAAATTGATTATTTTCAAGGATCTTATGTTCTTGTATATTAGGGTACAAAGTGTTACTTGTTGAAGCTGGCATTTGTGGTGGAGGAACACTAAAAATTTAAAAAATATTATTATTATTATTACGTTTCTCTTTCTTAATTCACAGGTTCAAAAGAACCCAATCCTTTGGAGGCATGCATGGGGACACAGTAGAGGCCCCTTAGAGAATATACAAATATTTTACTGTGATGCATCAGCTTGGATCCATCCAATTGCCCAGAGATGGTCCGATTAATACGTAGGAACAATGGAAAATGTGGAAGTCTAAACTAGGATTATGGAATGAAATTTAGATGGGCTGGCTACTGGGCTATTGAATGAGACTAATGGATGTCCACCTTTACAATAATTTTAAATTGAATAGTTGGCAGACGGTAACTTGCCTCCCAGTAGATGAGTCCCCACAAAGTGGAGTAGTGCCTCGGGCGCAACATTGGTTCGTTCCCCACCCTATCTAGTATATATAGTTCTTGCGCTCCACTCTGCTAGCCAACAAAGGCAAGCCAGAGAATAGTAATATAAATAAAAATTTGCACAAACATAAAAAATATTTTTTAGTTTTTACAAAGTATTTTATAAGTATATTTGAAGTAAGCTTACCTATTATAATTGAAACTGTTTGGAGTAGGAGAATAATGTGGTGATTGAGATTGTATTATCATGTCACACTTTTGCTCAAACATTTTTCGTTGTCGCTCCAAAGCTCTTTGTATTGCTTCTTCAGTACTATGTCTGTCAACATCTCTAAAAATTAAATATATCCTTTCAGTTATTTTCATAGTGATTTATCACAATATTAAAGTAATATTAATGATAGTTATTAAAACTATTTTATAAAAGCAATCTTTGAATTTATTTATAGCAACGTCCTAATGAAATTTACACATGAATCCTATAAAAGATACATATGTAAGTTTCTGATTCGATGTTTAAACAAACAGTACATTGATATAAAATGTAGGTATAACAATTGTATAAATAAAAGCAAATTATTGCAAAGTAATGTTTCCTTTACCTTCTTCTTTCTGGTGTTGAATTTTCAGACCCCATGGTAGTAGATTGGTGTGGTTTCGGTTGATGAGTAGATGTAAATTACGATTTACTATATATAATGCTTTAAGAACTATACTATTAATGTTTTCAAAATGGCCACTCTGTAGTTTGTACACCTCAAGACTATTACTATTTAAAGTTCGTATTAATTTTAATATATTATACGAATATAAGTAATAATTATATTACAATATATATTGTTTCAAACAGACACTTATTTGTTATTTATCAGAACTTTCCACGAATTAGTACTTATAATAAATGTCTTCCAACTAATTTGAAGAAGGAACAAATGCTAGTACTTAGTGCTTGACTACTAATATATATACTACTCTATATACTTATATGACATATGCTCTTCATATTAAAATTATGTGTAAAGTACCGACCATAAATATTTCTACAAAGGTATACAGGATATACAATATGACTAGGCAGCATAAACTGAAAAAATAAGATTTACATAATTGTATATGTATTTATTATTTGTTTATTACTAAAATTTTCAAGAGCATCTATTTTTTTATATTATTATTGTGATTAATACAAACAATAAATGTATATTTATTTTTATTATATTATCTGTGTGAAAAGTATAAAGTAATTCCCCCACATATCAAATTCAAAGTTTTTTTTTTTCACCTTCACGCTGTATCCCGCGTATAGCATGGTAGGCAGAGGTAACCTCGGTGTTAAGACACTTCGTTCCCCACTTTCTGCCGAATTCTGGAGGCATTGCGTGTTGGGTGGCAGAACTCCACGCCGCGCTTTGCCTCGAGACCAGAGCGATGAAAAATGGAAATATAAACGTAAAGAAATATTTCACTTCCTCGAGTGGGAATCGAACAAACAACTGTCGTGTTTGCGGGCGGCAACCTTGTGGCACTGCGCCATGACGGCCTACAGCAAAGTTATATTATGTAAATAAAAATATAGACAATTTAAAATTATCAAGAGCGAAAAATAATTTCCGAAATTTTAAATATACCTAGTTGTACTACTAAGTATTACGAAAATATATGTCAACTATTTGTAAGTTCAACTGAGTAAATTTTCTGTCGTTCCATATTATGTGTTAATCTTTAAGAAAAGAAAAAAATACTTTTAACAGAAAAATTAAAATTATATTAAAGTATCTTTTATTTATTTATATGAGATAATTTTAAGTTTAATTAATTAAAAAAAATAACGCACACTTTTTTATTCTAAAGCTCAATCAATGTACTTTCCATCACAAGGTGCATTATACAGGAGTAAGGCTTGTAGAATGAAGGGTAGGCGTCCATATTACCTCTAGGAAACGTCTCGCGATAATGTGCCTGTGGATCAAATCTCGCGAGTTGTATAGAGAGAGAGAGAGAGAGAGAGAGATAGATAATAATTGGCGCATGTTGTGTTCCATGAGATGTTGAAATTGTCGAAACAATTTCAATAAGTATTTACTAATGTTTTAGTAGTATTTTACGTTAAGAAACAAGATGTCTTTGATGCCGCCGATATTTTGCCTGCAAAAGAACAAAGTAATGTTAGAGACATTGTGTAGTATAGGTAAATAAAAAAAATAGTAATTAATAGAATGTTAGAGATAGAAATGTATTAAAGATTACTAAAATAGATTAATTTGTCAGCAATATAATATTATGTAATACAATGGTCAAGTCAAAGGTTAACGTTGATTACAAATGCATAGATAATTTGCAATTATTTTGTTTTAATATCTGTGACCATTACCTTGCAGACCTCCCACCCCTAGCACAGTCAGCGAGCGAAACAATGAATATAAGCGTAACAATTAACAAACGATACTATACTTTATATCATTGACATAGAGTATAATGTTCCTTGTCTTACAGAGTATTACATTCCTTCAGCTACTATCTATTTAAAAACACTCGGATATTGACTTGAACTTTGAGTCTTAAAAGTAAAATACATTTGTTTATCGATAATTCAGTAATTTGACTGTACATGATTGGAAGTGAGCTTTAAACGCCTATCTACTTAGTGGCGATTTGTTATAAAGTATTATATACATTTCGTAAATTCGTTCTTACATAAGATAATTTGGTTCCAAAATGCCTCATTTTAGAATTGAAACGAATATATCGAAATCTAAAATTCCACAGGATTTTGTTAGTAAAGCAATCCCTGTGCTTGCTAAAGCTCTCGGAAAACCAGAACAAGTAGGTATCATAATATTTAAATAAAATACGACACTAAATTGGACTCGTACATTATATTCTTGTATTCTTTTTGTACAAGCTCGTATTCTTTGACTGCCATCCTTTACTGATGTATCCTGTGAAGTACCTAACTAAATTGATAAACCTTTTATCTTTCAGTACTGTGTAGTATCTGTTATCCCAGAAGTTCTGATGAGTTTTGGAGGTAGCTCTGAACCATGTGCAGTAGCAAATCTCATGTCAATTGGTGCCCTGGGAGTTGAACAAAATAAGAAACATTCAAAAGTTCTTTTTGAATTGGTAGAAAAAGAATTGGGTGTTGCGAGTGACAGGTAGGACCAAACAGTATGATATATTGTGCCATATTCATTTTATTTCAGTAGTGTTTCATTTTGTTTTGTAATGTTTCTATTTAGTTTAGTATACAAAAGAAGATTATTTATTCAATTTCAAATAATTAATTTTATTCAAAATAAGTTATAAGTTATATGTTTAATTTTTTGAACAACAAATAATTTACCACTAGTTCACTAAAGTTAATACATGTTGTCTCTTTTCAGAATGTATATAACATTTCAAGATGAACCAACTGGAAATGTGGGATTCAAGGGTACTACCTTCCATGCTATATTTGGTTAAACCTCTGTACTATATCCCATTCTTATTTCTCAGAATCTCTCTATAAATGATGTATTCCAATAATCTGTCTTCTTTTATTTATTTGTATTAAATTGGACTATATTAAGTTTTCTGTCTTATAGTTTTATTTGCTTATTATTAAAAATTTATATATTTATTTATTAATAAACCTAAGTAGATAATATAAAATATCTAAAACTACAACAAATGCCGTCCCTGAAATAAACTTTAAATTAAGAGTTTATTGTTTTAATAGTACTTTAAAGGAATTATTTACATATCACATTACTACTTTGATATGAAAAGTCAAGATCTGGGACATCTGATAAAGGAGGTATGCTTTGTCTCCAAAGACAATTTGTATTGATCACATACTCATTCCGAGAGATCGAGCAAAATTGATTTGTATATTTTTGAATAGATGTCAATACAAAATAAAATCGGCACTATAAGACACATATATTAGTAAAGTGTGCATAGTAAAATACTATTTATTGCATACTAGGAATAACTGCTAAATGAGTGATGTTTTCCAGGCAACTTTTAGGTAGAGGAGGGTATAATATATACATATTAATGCATAATCATATAAATCAAATCACATAGAGGTATACATAAATAAATGTACATTACACTGAACAAGGCAAAATATTAAAACAATAAATTATCAATTTGAACCAGTTGTATTAGTGTACAATAATAATTTCTTCCTTTCTTCTTTTTAAGTTTGAGAAGTTTTAGTCCCATAAATAACATAATATAATATATATTAAATGATTATTCAAGAGTGAGAAAATTGGTAAAGTTACGCATTTCTATTTTTTTTGGCTCATTCAAAGATGCAAATATAAATTAAAAGTTTTATATACAATATTTATTAAAACAATATGTTTTCCGAATTCCAAAGGAAAATACGAATTGAGGCTAGTCGTTGTGCATGTGGAAATGAAATATTTATTTAATTTTAAATTTCCACTAGCTGAGCCCGCTCGCTTCGATTGCGCGAAGATTAGTGCAGTCATCTGCTGGCTTCGTTCGGCCACTCAGCACGCAATACCTTCAATAATTCAGCGGAAAGTGGGGAACGGAGTGTCTTAATACTGAGTTTTTTCTGTTTACCCTGCTGTGTGCGGGATACAGCGTGAAGCTAATTTATTTTAATTCTAAAATATAAATAAGGCCATTAGTGTGTGCTAGCTATAATATTGACCAAAGAAAATTACACTCTATAGAGCTAATTGCTTGACAGTATCTGACTGTTAAACAAATCCTAACAAATTGCGGACCATTGGTACGGGAAAAAAACATTTCAACAAATCTGCCTTTTATTGATACGGTACGAATAGTGTAGATTTGTTACAATATTTTTTTTACTCTATATATTTTATATCTGTATTGAGTGTCAAATCAAATATCTGACATTTGTATTGTGCTGTTATGGCCGGGCAGCGGGCCAGTCTATTACTTTAAATAGTGTATTCATTATTGTCAGCGATGTTGTATAATAAATAATATGATATAATACTGATTGATTCCTATTCTACAAGATAATACAAGTTATTCCAATTCATTGTAAAGTCGTGATATACATTGCAATATGGACGACCATAGAAGTGTTGAAGACACTCCTGTGTCCCAAAGGCTTACTAATGACGATTTCAGAAAATTACTTATGACACCAAGGGCTACTCCATCTGGAGGAACTCATGCAGCAGGCTCTGTTAGGGAGGCTATGGCTAATGCTGGGTTGGTTAAGTTATTCTAGAACTGAAGCTATTGATATTTTGGGCGCACTCAATAATGTTTACCAAATTTCATTTTATAGATCTATGCCACCGCCACCAGAAAATAAGGGTGAGCTTCGTCGCAAAAAGAAATCTTATTATGCTGCTTTAAAAAAGCAAGAAGACAATAAACTTGCAGAATTAGCAGAGAAATATAGGGATAGAGCTCGGGAGAGACGTGATGGAGTGAATGAATTGGCGTCGGATCCTACTAGCACTGCAAGCAGTGCTTATAGGTAAATGGAGTGGTGCTATAATTATTATATTTGAACTATAATTTTTACTATTTTATGAAAAATTGCTTATTATATACTATTCCTTTTACTATTTTTTACATTTGTGATAAAAATACAAAAAATCCTACAGGAAAAATTGTACTCATTTCATAATCATATTTACATAAGATTAACATAATTCATTTATTTTATTTTCTAGAGCTGTGGCTCCAGATGCCAAATCTGGGATGGATGCAAAAGAAAGAAGACGGCAGATGATTCAGGTGAATTTTTAGGAAAAAATTATAACTAATATTTTTAAATATAAAAAACTGATGCATTAAATTACCTGACTACTGTGTTGAATAAAGATATTTTTTATATATGTATTAGATTTTAAACATTCTTTTAGCTTATTTTTTTAGCTAAGGTTAGGACCTAGGGCTGCTTATATATCTGCTCAATCCATGGTGTAACTAAATGTCATGTTTTGTTTTCTAAGTAGAGCAAGTAAATGAAAATAAACTCTTTCCCCCAAGTTTACCTACTACCTACTAAGTCTGAAACTATACCTCTGTGCCACATTGCCCTTTAGTTATATTTAGTAAAATAAGTAAAATTAAAATATGACATAATATAAATCTCCAATTTAAAATATGTAAAATACAACAAACTTACCCACTTTTACTTTTATAGGAATCAAAATATCTTGGTGGTGACATGGAGCATACTCACTTGGTGAAGGGTCTTGATTATGCGTTGTTACAAAAGGTAAAAAATATTTTGTTTTTATATACATAAAATTGAATGATAAATTTTTAGGGTTTCACATATTAAAAAAAAAATTAACCCTTATACGGTCACTTTTTGGTCTTTGTCTGTCTGTTTGTTTGTTTAGTCTTTCTGTTTAAAGGTATCAAGCTAAAATAATTATCAAATATCACATTGAAGAAACTTTAGCTCCAAGTCAATCCAGTTAAAAGATAGATTTTAATGCTATTACATTTTAATAGAATTCACTGCATAATAAACCCCATAATTGACATAATTCTGGTTAACCTAGAGTTGTTGGCAAGAAGTAAAAACTGAAAATTGGTAACTTATGAATATATCACAAATTAGTGGAAAAACAAACTCAACTCAACATTCAAGTTTGCACTTTGCTTAGGCCTACAATCAGGAAGTGCTACTTAATTCTTGGTAGGAAAGTCTAACAGGCATTTGACTGTTTAGTTATCACTATAAGAATTATTTTAGCAAGACCCCTAAAGTATCCACCTGCCATTTTACCTATTTTACATACCTGAAAAGAAATCTTGAGTCAACTTTGACATTCTTCTTCTCTTGATCTTAAAAACGATGTGACCACTATGTGTGTGTGATTAGAATAACTTTTTCGGTTTTTCTAATTTCTGCTTGAAATTAAGACAAGTCATGTTGAATGGCAGAATTTCAAAGCACACATAAATCCCCTGTTAGTATATGAAGTATTTATATTTATCAGAATTGAAACCAAAGTTATCGCATTTATAGTTAGATTACCATATTGCACTACTATAAAACAGATGAGACTATAGGTGAAATAAAATTGTATGTTAGGTTCGTTCAGAAATACAAACTCGTGAGCAAGAGCAAGAGGCAGAAATGGAGCGGCTTGTGTCGGAACCTGACGAAGTAGTTAAAGAAAAAAAGGAAATTGTTCCAGTGGTATGTAAATGTGATATACATAATTATTAGAAATAGATTTATTTTTCTAGCTTTACGCTATATCTCGTATATAACAGAGAAGCCAGAGGGAACCTAGCGTTAAAGACATTGCGACAACCCGTCGCGTTTGCAATCAGGCGATGCTGACCTCAAAATTGAAAATTATGCTTTTCTTTATGGTTTTGGTAATTTTAAATAATATAATAAATTTTTATATTCCATGTATTTATGTTTTAATTTATTACAGGAAGAAGAAATGCAGTTTCAAATTCCAATGGCGAAACACGTGTACAATTTAGTTATGGAACAAAGGTAAACTAAATTTATAAACTAATTTATTACAGATTAGAGTGCTTTAAATTGATAAAATACAGTGTAAAAAACAAGCAGCTATAAATAATTTGGTTGGTTTTCCTAGTTTTCAAATCAATGGTACATATACTCTAACATCCAAAAATGACATATTCTCTATAACATCGTTATCTCTCTTAGTAACGGCAAAATAAGTAATAAATTCAACTTTTTTAGTTAATATTTTTGAACTGCAGCTTGTGCATGTATTTTTTTTTTTACATTTTGTATAAGTATATTGAAAATGAAAAAATCCAGCTTCACGCTGTATCCCGCGCACAGGAGGGAAAGCATTTTTGGGTATTGAGTGACGGAACTCGACGCCGCGTTTGCCTCGAAACCAGAGCGACGAAATGGAAATAAGAATTTATATAAATATATTATTTCCTCGAGTGGGGATCGAACCCACAACCATTCGCAATTACAGTCACACTTTGTGCCACTGCGCCACGACTGACTATATTAAAACTGGAATGGAAGATATATGAGACAATATAATTTCAGGAACGACTACTTTATTAATAGAACTCGAAATAATGATTTAAAAAAATATTTGTCTGCGCGTTTCTTCACACTTATCTCTGAAACGGCTTAATCAATTTTAATGCATTTTTCACTATTGTATTTAGACGTGTTTTCTTTAACGTGTTTGTTTTATTTTGATCGGTTGATAAATAAAAAAGTTATGTCAATATAAACTATTGCAAGCAACAATATTGCTATAAAATGAGTGTTTTATTAAATTGGATTGGAAATTTTAGTTATCAAAGTATTGTCTTTAAAATAATAATATTAGATTACGAAATTAATTCAGTTGAGAAAGTAAATAATTGTATAGTACAAGCGGGCCGCTAGTACTAAATAAACGCAATTAATCCGATGGTATTGTAGAGTTTCATTTATAAAACGAAAATCAAAGATCATATAATATTTATTATACATTCCTTTTGTTTCCCAGATCAAAGAAAGTGTTACGCAACGAACTGTTCGCGGCCGGTCGTATGGCGTACGTAGTGGAGTTAGACGAGGAAGGCACAATAGATAGTGATATACCCACCACGCTGACCAGGAGCAAGGCTGACGTGCCCGAGGCTGATGAGAGGAGTTCAGCCTCCACCGGAAATGATGTGGTTTTGGATAAGCTTGCGCAGATATTCTCTTATCTGAGACACGGGAGGCACAGGAAATTGAAGAAGACTAAGGTGTTTATTTTTATTACGTTTTTTTTTAATTTTTTTTTTTAAAAAGGCATGTAGCGGGATTTAGTGTGATAGCGTCAGACTATAAATGCGATGGTTGTGAGCACGAATCTCACTCTGGAAAGAGTCAAGATTCGTTACGTGGGGGATAAGAAGGTTTACCCTCCCTCCCCACCATTTTAAAAAAAATGTATCAACATAACATTGCCTAGTGTAGGGGGTATATCTCATATATTAAGATTTTTCTTTTTTTAGCTCACACTGTATCCCGCATATAGAATGGTTAGAAAAAAGAGAAACGACGATTTCTTGTTAATTTGAAATTATTTTTTAGGATAAAACGACTGATAAAGGCCGTAATGAAGATTCTATATACGGGGACATAGGAGACTACGTTGCGGGCGACAAGCGCAACGATCGTAGAGAAGATCGCCCTCGATCTGGTTACTTCGATAAACCCATGGAAATAGAAAAGGAGGAAGGTACGGTTTTTATTTTGATACACTATTATTTTATAATGAATCTATCATTCATTTTAGTTAACAATTAACATAAGTTATAATATAATTAAAATGCATGGTCCAGCATTTATAAATATATAAATATAATATAATATATATAAATATTAAAGTTTGATTATTATTACGCTCAATGATTTAAAAATTATAATTTATATTTGTATTGACAATCAAATAAAGCTTACATAATATGATGTCACGCTTTAGATTTCTTCATTTCTTTTTATATCACCTAGGTCCAGGACCCCTACCTCGACGGCAAGTGGGTAATCCTGAAGAACGTGATAAACGGTCGGCGGCGCTGCTATCCCGCCTCGCCGCTGAGCCCGAGGGCTATGCGGAGTGCTACCCCGGGCTGAGGGAGATGGACGATGCTATTGACGACTCGGATGATGAAGTGGACTATAGCAAAATGGATGCTGGCAATAAGAAGGGTCCTATAGGTTTGTATAGTGTACCAAAATCGAACACCTCGAGACTTTTACTAGAGGACCTCTTTCCGCCGCAAGTCTAAATGTGCCTTTTCTGACCACATTAAACGTCCTCTGGTGGTTGTTCTATAAACTTATTATTCCAGTTTAGTTTTCATAATAATTGCGAATATCAAAACTATAAATATAAAATAATTACAATAGCCCAAAAAAAATTTGTATGAAGTTTAAAAACAAAGTCAAACTCGCGCATGTACAGTCGTGTGCAAAGCTGTAAGCAATTTAAATATCTTCAATGCCAGTCGTGGCATAGGGGCACAAATATGACTGTAACTGGGACTTGATGTTGTTTAGATCTGCATTTGAGAAAATTTAAATATTTATTTATATTTTCTTATCTTCGCTCTGGTTTTGCCTCATGCAAAGCACGGCCTTCTCGTCACTCAATGCCTCGTGGATTTTGGTGGAAAATGGAGTGTCTTAACACTAGGTTCCCCCTGCTGTGTGTTCGATATAGCTGGTAAAGAAAAAAAACCCATAAATGATATTATCAATTGCATAGATACTGTATTCAAACAGTGTATTTTGTACTCCTTTTTATTTAAAATTAAATATATTTATAATATTTTTATTGTTTGGTACATTTAGTAATTTTATTATTAAGTTGTATGAGAATGTCAACTTGCAAATACCTTTTTATAGTGTTTTATAACTTTTGTTTCCAAAAGGTCGTTGGGACTTCGACACGCAGGAGGAGTACTCGGCGTACATGAGCAGTAAGGAGGCGTTGCCAAAGGCCGCCTTCCAATATGGAGTGAAAACTCAGGACGGCCGCAAGACGAGAAAGACCAAAGATAAGAGTGAAAAGGCGGAATTAGATCGGGAATGGCAACAGGTATTGGAATTTATGAATATATTATACATTTATGTTTAATATGGAGACATTTTAGTTTCAACTCCATGCAGTATTTGTCAGGTCTCAGAAAATACATAATATTAAATTAAATACGCTTTCTATATCATTTTCGATATATGACTGCCGTAATTGAAATCTTGGGACATGATTGTAAGCAAGATGATTGTGGGTTCCATTCTTGCAAGAATAAATCTTTATTTATTTTATCTTATTTGTATTAGCGGTTTTGTTGAACTAATCATGAAAAAAAAATCCTGGAAGTCCAAGTAAAAGTATATAAAAAAAATAATTAAAAAGGGCGACCTATTTTTTTGAAAATAATATGTATTGATTGATTGTTCTTTAAATTGTTTCAGATACAAAATATAATACAAAAACGAAAAGCACCGCAGTACACTGGAGATGAGACTGGCTTCAAAACACCTAGATATTAAACAATTACATTTAATTCATGAAATATGTAAAATATTATGTACTTCTCCAAGTAATAATTCTGAAATACCATATGTAAATAACATAAATGAAGCAAATATACTTTACATATACTTAGTTGTTTCTGTTAGTAATCCTTTTTGATTATTTTCGTTCAATTATTTCGTAGTTAAGTTTTTAAACTTTTAATTAATTAATAAATATTTAACGCGGTCGTGGCGCAGGGTCATAAGCGTGCTTGTAAAAGGTTGTGTGTTCGATTCTCGCGGTAACTGGTAACGAAGCGCGGCGTTGAGTTCCGCCGCTCACCACGCATCAGATCCTGAATTCGGTGAAAAGTAAGGGAGGGAAGTGTTTTAAAGGAAATAAAATGGCTTAACACTAGGTTCCCAGGTTCCCTCTGCTTATCCTGCTATATGCCAGTTATAGCGTGAAGGTTAAAAATTGATCTTCGAAATCTTCGTTAATGATAATTTTGCTCATGTAATTTTTTATTATCATTATTATTAAAATTTTTATAAAGACTAAAAATTGAGAATCTTGCTACATAATCAATTTTACTACACCTTTAAACAAAATAGAGTTGTTATGTACAAAAGAAAAAAAAATATTGCAATAATTTTATCAAATTAGATGAAGTTTTTCTTGGAGAGTATTTAGTCTATATATATTGCCGGAAACGATTCATATGCAATGAAACCACGACGATGATTATCTCCCATCGGTGGAATTGACCTTCAGATTTCACTACACCACGACAAAAGTGTGACATTCCGTCACGTCGACGCGTGGTGTGACGCGTTGGGTGGGAGAAATGCGGCCGAATTCGCGACGACTCGTTTGACACAATGCCGGTTCATCGGCACTACTTTACCTACCTATACCCTTAGAGGCGTCTTCGCAGGTGCGTAAGCGCAGGTATAGCCTGTGCCCCTTCGCCTCCTCCCCTACCTCCTCGCGCCCCCTCCGCGCTCCCGCTCGCCGGCCATCTTGAATTCCGCTCACTCAGACCCGCGCCCGTCTCGCGGCCGCCGCACGTACGCCGTTTTGCAGCGAGCGACTCACCATAAGTTATCAACTGCAGTGACTTCTAGTGATTAAGTGTCATGTGATAGTGCAGTGTTAAAAATGGAATCGACGCCGATCTGTCGGTGTCGCGTGTTGTACCTCGGCTCCGCGGTGCCTCAGCAAAGCAAGGACGGCCTACAGGGCATTCAGGAGCCTCTGCGCGAGTTGTATCCGGAGAAGGGGGCGACTACCGGCGGAATAGACTCGTGGCTGTCGGTGTGGTCGAATGGAATCTTGCTGGAGAACGTGGACGAGAGTGGATCGAGAGTATCGAGATTTTTTCCCATTTCCAGTTTGCACTATTGTGCTGCGGTAAGGCGTGTGAGCGTCGAAGGTGCGCCCAGATTCTTACCTTTAGACTCTCCATTTGCAAGAGCGCCGGCGCCGAGACGGCCTCCTTTATTTGCAGCTGTGCTGCGTCGTACACAAGGCATAAAGGTGTTGGAATGTCACGCCTTTATCTGCCGTCGCGAAGCGGCCGCAAATGCCCTTGTACGATGTTGTTTTCACGCGTACGCAGATAGTTCATATGCAAAACGACTAGAAGCAGAAAGGTCACCGTCACAGCTGCCGCCGGAAGGTGACGAGGAGGTTGAAGTATTCGATGGTGATGAAAATCACAAAGTATGGGTTGGTGAAATAGAACGCGACGATGCGAGCGATGATATCCCTCACCCAGCTCGAGCACCTCGTCCTCGGCAAATTACACGACCCGCGTCCGTACCACCTCCTCCTCCACCGCCTGAGGAACCAAAAAAGAAATTAACAACCAAAAAAGCTAAAAAGAAATCATCAGCGTCAGCAGATGAATTATACGCGACGATGCCTGGTCCCGCTGTAATGAATGGAAGGTCGCTAGGACGCGCACCACCCGCCTGGGCGGCGGCGGGTCATCCGATGGTTCTGGTCGCGCATCCGGCTGCTACTCTTCCACACGCTAGACCAGCGACGATGGGCCACAGAGGTCGCGTACCTGCTGCTTTAGCTCCTGGCCCTTTTCCACCAGGGCCACCTCCTGGACGAGGTAGAATACAATATGCCACAGTTGACCCGAGACGCTCAAAACCACCTCCGTCAGCAATGAAAGCCGCTCAAAGTATGACAGGCTTGGAAGCTGTCGAGGACTCGGGCGGAATATACAGAAAAAAGGGACATTTAAATGAACGGGCATTTTCGTATAGCATAAGACAGGAGCACAGGAGTCGCTCGCATGGGTCTCTTGCTAACCTGAAATTCGCTGCTCCACCGGAGGTAATCATATCTATATTAATTGATAATGTTAATTATGAATTTATAGTTATAATTATATTTAATTGCTATTATTTCTGCTTCTCTAAGTAAAGGGTGAGCATCGCTCACTTCAATGTAGGTAATCCAAGAAAGATTACAGTATTACAGTCGCCGATCACCGAGTCGGGCCTCGATTGCGGTTACGTCGACTAAGGAACTTGTCGTCACACGCGGTCAAACCAGTTACAAATGTTGCCAACGATGTTACCACAGATTTGTCTCCGTGTTCCAAATTATGTCTTCTCTTGTGTTTCTTCAAGTAATTAATAAGTATTACCGAATAAATGACATACACTGTTCTAAGTCGTGATGTAGTCACAATTCAGTTAATATATATTATCATTTCTAAATTCAACGTTAATTATCAACCATACTCGATTTATTTTGTATAATTAATTTGTTAGAAATCGTTATAGAGTATTTAAATAATATGATATTTAGTAATAATTACGACGACAGCACAAAAATATTTCACAGAGTTAATGTAGACCGTTCAGAAATCTAATTACATTGAAATTAAGGTTTGGAAACCAGTTAAGCTATATAATGTATAGTTGATATGAATGAGCTCATCGTGTGACTTGCGTAAGTTGAGCAAAAAAATGTATATTTATAAATACATTTGCATTCCCGGTCCGCGCATACTTTACATGGCTTGGTGAGCGTGCGCATGCAATTTGCTCAATTCGCTGGAAACGGAAAACATTACCAAATCCCGACACCAGGTTTTCGTTGGCCTCGTAATAAAGTACTAATACTTTCGGAAGAAGGCTGTCGATTTTTTTTTTATTTTAAATGCCTCTCATTATTTATTTTAAGTTTAATGTGTGAAGTTAACCATCTACCGCCGAATTCGGGGGACTATACGAGAGACTATACACATACTCGTATGTGTTAAATGATTGAAATCAGCGCCGCGCTTTGCCACCAGTGCGAAAAAATGAAAATGAAATAAATAATAAAAAAATCCTCGAGTGGGAATCAAATTCAAAACCCTTCGAGCTTATCACGCTTAGTCCCTCTGTGCGAGGACTAGCCTTTAGAACTACTTCATGTTTTTAAAATAATATTTATTTCAATCTCAACAATCGTGCCTAAATTTGATTGCCAACATTGAACGCGTTGATGTCTTTCGTAAAGGTTTTATTGTATGACGAATAGTTCACATTTAATTTTATTTCTAACGTTTTCGACATATGTTAGTTTTTGATAGTATAGTATATAGTATATATATGGTACATACTATATACATTTTATATCCTTATTAAATATATAATAAAATATAACCAGTTTCGCTTTTATAACGTCTTTCTAGACTAATTGAGGCAGTTTTACGTCACGTGGACATTGATAAGATCGTGAAAATTATAAGAATATCGCGATCGCTTCTAATTATATTTCCTATGTGAAACCAAAATTATATTCATTTATTTATTATTAAGATATTATGTAAATTTTTTATCATAAAGTGGACGACCTTTATCGTTCATTTTTATAAATTTTGACATTGAGCGTCGAGATTATGTATTATAATAACAAATGTAAATACTTGAACAGTTAAATAAAACTACATTTATTACGTAAGGCCATTAATAACCACATAAAGGACAACAATAAATGAAACGAGCGTTAGTTACTAAATGTAAGTCTTGATAAATAAAACATTAACCTCTTCAGGTTACCTATAACCTAAACAGGTTATCAGTATGACCTGTGATCTCATATCACACTATTCTATTACAGCTTTGTGCTGTATTTCTCATATGGAGAGGCAGAAGAAACCAAAAGGAATCGACGCCAAATACTGGAGGCATTGCGTGTTTAGTGGCGGAGTTCAACGCCGCAATTTACCTTGTTAAGAGAGTAGAAATTAATATCTCACTACCGTCGCATTTACAGTCAGATACAACTCTTAATAGTGAAATATCCTTCAGAAGTAATAGTTCAGTTAATAAAAGCGGTTTTCGCCAGTCCCAGGCCACAGTTACACTGCACTAGTTTACTTAAACGTGATTACAACGTGTGACCCTCTATTGTAGAGGAAACCAAGCGATGTCTGTCATTGTGCGAGCGATTTTATGTCTTATTACCTATCTATAGCGTACATTGGGCAGTTTAAACAAGTAATGGGTGGAAGTCCCACGCGAGGCGGTCGCACGACGCGACGGCCAATGTTTGTGTAAAATACGGTCGAAATTTTAATATTATCAAATAATTTTTATTGCAGAATCTACTGAAGATTGAGAGAAAAGCTAAGTAAATTTTATATTATTTACTTTCCTTTTCTCTCCATTTTGGAGAAGTCGCTGTTTTATTGTTTTTTTTTTCTTATTGTATAGTCTATGTATTGGATAGTATGATTAATTTTGCGTTACCACATCATGTAACTCCTCCTCATAGTCCAGTGCCAGCTGGATGTACACTAACTTGCAAATATAATAAGTTAAAATGAAATTAGCTTTCATTTAACATTAGTACTTGAATTTTGTCCCGAGTGAATACAGTATTTGTAAACTATATATATGAATCTCCCATTCTTTAGTCAATGAAGTCTAGATAGACGTATACAAAATTTAACTTGGTTCTTTTTTCATATATGTTTTTGATGGCATAGAAATAATCGTATAATAACAAGACATGTTATATATACTTGATAAAATGTAGTGTAGGTTCAATTCCCATACGAGGAAATGAAATATGTAATATTTTTATTTCTTCGCACTGGTGCCGAGGTGAAGGAAAAAAGCAGAATTAGGAAAAAAGCGGAGTGTCTTAACAATAGGTTCTTTCTACCTACCCAGCTACAAACAGGAAACTAATATTATACAGCTATTTATAATCATATAAGTATATAAAGACATAACTTATAATATAATCTATTATTATATTATGAAAGTAATATATATATATATATATATATATATATATATATATATATATATATACGAACTAGCTAAGTTGTATGTCTATAATTCCATTAGCCGTGTAATATTACTGGCCATTAACACGAAACTAGAGCCACTCACGCACGTATCGTTTTATAAATTTGGTTTGTAATATGAAATATATATATGTAGTATTCAGATTTTTATTGTAGATTTTTTGTGCAATAAATATAAGTGATGATAAAAAATAATGTCATATATTTTATTTGAATTATTTATAATATAAGTAAATATTATTTTTCTCGGCGGAACTCAACGCCGCGGGTGTGCTTGGTTAGAGCGAAGAAATTAAAATATTAAATTGTGTCCCTGTGCCACGACTGGGCTCATCGTTGGGTTCTTCTTGGTCAAAGTGGAGATTTTGTGTCTTTAGTTGCTTTCTCTTTATTTTATTGTTCCACAGTTGAGTTAAATAGAGATTACAATAGAAGCCATATTTTTCTGTAAATTTGATTGAAACATGAACTTCTACAAGTCTTTTTGAATAATAGCAAACATTATTTAAGTATATTGTGATTTATAAAATACTTTTCTTTATATACATATTTATTTTTTACATAAAATGTTAACAGGGGAGTCGTGGCGCAGGATCACAAACGTGTCGAGCGATGAACTAGATTAAATAGGTTGTGGGTTTGGTTCTCACTTGAAGGAAATGAAATATTTAATATTTTCATTTCTTCGCCCTAGTGTCGAGGTGAAGCGTCAAACGAGGTTTTTCTCAAAGTAACAGTTATACAGATCGAAGTATCAATTACCACGTGTCCCATAAAACAAATGAGCGTGACGTAAAGTTTTCGTATTTCAATTGGTTTTAACGGGTTTCTTTGACAACGAGAGCAGAGTGTTGGATCGATTTTGACGAAAATTTATATTTTATTTTGCCTATTATAACTTTGTTAAAAGTTTGATTTAATATTTTTTTGTATTTTTTATTAAATAATTTATAAACTAAGGCTGCCTATTAATATAATATTTCCAATGATTAATTAATTTATTTATCTCTATATATGACATTAGAAAAATTACGTAATATTTGCTTGTATACATTAGTCATACACTAGTTAGTCATAAAAATACCGTAGTAATAAAATAAAAAGACATGAAACACATTAAAATGTAAAAATATTTCTTAAGTAAAAAAAAATACTTGGAAAACGTTTTTCAATAAAAAAATACTTGGAAAACTTTTAATCACCTATTAGATTTACGAATCGACATAAATAAAGGTTTAACTATTATAAAACACAAAAAAAGCCGTAATTAAATAAATTCTTTTCAGTTTTTTATAGTTAAATATCTAAGATTTTCTCTGATAGATAAAATATCCTGCACGTTTAGTTCTTTTAGATACATATATTATACTAACAAGTAGTAGGAGTAGTCAATTCGTAAATTCGTTGTAGTACAGAACTATTTATCGTGCGGTGTTGAGTTCTGCACTATAAATATCGGAAAGTGGAGAATCTGAATTTGGGAGTGGAATTTTAACGAAGGAACGCAGTGCCCAAACACTAGGTTCCCACGTTCCCTCTGCCTACCCTGCTACCCTGATACAGCGTGAGACGGCATTAGAGACGGTATTTTATTTTATTTAGTAATAAGCATTTGTACAAGACAACAAGCGCAATTGAAGATTTGAATGTTTATTACAATTCAACATGAGTTAAATCGATAATTGCTTTAAATTTATAATTTTTTAAATAAATTTCTTAAGATTCTTTAAATATGTATAAATAATGACATTAAATTGTAAATAAGTCCGTAACAAATGATAAAAAATACATACTTTATATTCTACATAATATATGCATTTTTCACTACAAGAAATCTCTTCTAGGCAACTATCAAAGTACTGTATAATAGATTATTGTAAAAAAAGTTAAAAAGAACATTGAAAATATTCTTTAAATGTTACGTAAATACATTTTCTAGTTAAATGTGAACAAACATCGCGTTCAGAGAAACTAGTCAGAAGCGCGACTCAACCAGTGCCTGACTGACTTAATGACAGATCTATATAATATTATGATTTTCAATAATAATAATATTATATAATAATTATATTTTATTTCTCTTATGTAATTAAAGTTCTGGTTTTTATAATCTTAATAAAGACATAGTTTATAATGTATAGTTTATAATGTTTTCACGAATTTTCTCATTTTAAAGTTTAGTCAATGTATGCGGGGTAGGCATAGGGAACCTAGTGTTAAGACACTCAGTTGCCCTTAAGGCACTTCTGTTCCCCTTTATGCTTAATTTTTCCTTAAAAAGAAAAGGAATAAGCTGAAAACATATAATTTTAGCAATCATTCATAATTGTTTTACAACATTGAACAAGTGAAGTTGTTAGTGACGTAGTGCAATCTCGATATTCGCAGGAATTCTGAGTTAAGTTATAGGAAAATATAACTTAAATACATACAAGTAAAGTATATGTATAATATATAATTCAAATGTAACCCACTTCGCGGTGCCTAAGTGCATATTATGTAGACATGCCTTGCTCGAGCATGCGTGATGGTTGTGCAACCTCGTCTCGCTGTCGGTTACGTTCATCTGTGGATAATAGTTATTAATCATTTAATTATACTTCTTAGATGTTTTAACGACGATATTTTAACTTTCACTAAAGTTATGTTGGTCAGTGGTTATATCAGTCAATTAATGTAGACAGATGCGAATCTAGTGATAGGACACTATGCTTCTCATTTTCCGCAGAATTCTGAAACCATTCCATGTTCAGTGGCGGCACTCAACGCCGCGCCGACCTGCATACCAGGGCAAAGAAATTAAAATATTAAATATTTCATTTACTCGAGTGAGAATCGAACTCACAACCTGACGCGTTTACAGTCGCCACTACTGCTCTCAACTCTGTATTTAATCTACATAATATGTATTTTATTTCTACATAAATATCGCTTACTATGTTTTTCAAGATGTGAAAAATCAATGTGTTGTATATCTATGCGTAGAGTAGAACATGCGCTAATATAGCGGACGACACAAACTTTTTTTTTCTAGTAAATTAAAAATAAATGGATAAATATGAAAATATGCAAGAAAATATGCTGAATAATTGGTTATTGTTTGTGACGAATAGGTATATTTCAAATATTATTTCAAGAATTGCTATTGCAATGTAAAGTGCTGTTAAATTATATGGGTGTTTATTTATTTATAATAGATTTCAGCTTCACGCTATGCCTCACATATAGCTGGGTGGGCAGAAGGAATCTAGTGTTAAAACACTCCGTTCCCTATTTTCCGCAAAAATTTCGAGGCATTGCGTGTTGAGTAGCGGGCCTCAAACCCACACTTGTTACGCGAGTGAAAAAATAAATATATTATTGAAATAATAATTTATCCGGTTGGAAATCGAACTCACTGCCACGACGGCCTCAAAGCTAAATTATATATGGGTGTTTATTTATAAATGTCAATTTACCCAAGCAAGCAGAATACTTCCTAGTATATCCATAGACAATTTATGAAATCTAGGGATGTACTTGCAGCTAGTAAATTAATACGTTAAAACAATAGCCAGACGAAAGTCGACCTTGCCTTTCGAATAATAGATACTATTCAATTTACATACCTTTATGTAGGTCCAAGTACGTTAATGCAAATGCCAGGCAAGTGGAACGCCGATCGGAATGCGGGTTTCGAATGAATCGACGTTCCGAATACAACACTTCATATATATATTCTTTATTCTAGACAAGCGGTTTTAACCTTTATTATCTGTGGAGTAAGTGAATGTGACGTAATCACGTGGCTTTTTGAAGAGCTGCAAAGAAATCGCTGACATTTGATTTTTTTTTATTTTAATTATAAATGAACACGATAATAATAGGGAATAAATCGCTCATATAATGTTCTTTTTCATTTTCGCTTCACTTTGTATCTTGTACTCTATTCCCCATTTTTCGCCGAATTTCATCGGAGGCATTGCATGTTGAGTGGCGTAACTCAACGCCGCGTTTTACCTCGACACTAGAGCGAACAAATGAAAATAATAAATATTTCATTTCTTCGAGTAGGTATAGAACCCATAATAAATCGCGCTTACAGTCACACTGTCCTTATGTCAATATCTATTTTACATATCAAAAATTTGTAACCTTGTTAAGGCCTCAGCATCTACATAAGATATTTCCCGTTACAGACGATACTAACAATCTAAGTTTATTTATATGCATTATAAATTATGTATGAAACTGCAATGAATGATGTAAGCGCATCTTAGAAATATTATATTAAGAATTTTAAATATAATTGAGCGTAACGTAAAATGCAATTATAACGTTTTTTTTTTGTAAATGGTAATTCGATTTCAATAAAGATATTATGTCATAAGTGGAGAATATCGTGACTGTACTATACCGCGAAATGAGAGAAACGTGTAAAGAATATTTTTAATCTCGTTCAAATATTACTTTGAAAAGTTCACAGAGTAAAAATACAAAAATCACTTGATAGTCCACGTACTGTTCCAACGTCGTCGATGACAAATGAAGAAATTATAATTTTATTAGTACCGCTATAAAAATATCAGTTACAGTTCGATAGTGACGTTAGTGGGTCAGCAGTCAGCAGTCAGCTCTGCGTCCATTCACAGAGGTACTGCGACACCCGTTCAAGGTTAACGCTTTCACACAATCAGCTGGCTCGGTCCTTCTGTTTCCTGCTATGCAGATTAGTTCCAAGAACTCTTTATAGTATCATTTTTAAGTCATTCATTAAATTCTAAGTGAATACTCTTACATGAATTTGTAAACAAAATATTTGCTCTTAATATTTGCTTAATTATAAAATAATAAAACACTGTAACAACTCTACGCAATTAAACGCCAAATAAATCAAAGCGAATGCGAAATCATAGTTTTTGTTGATTTTATTCGTCAAACACGCGCCGCCGACGGTTTCGAGAAAGTAAAAACTTGAAAAAAACTCGTCTGTTAAGTTTCTCCCGCCAAAACTGAGATCACTGACCGACTGACACTCGATATTCCTCCTCCTGTAGTGGAACATGGTAGCTCCTGGCCACATCTGGCAGCGTCTTATGACCGAACAGGTTTGTCATCAAAATACACAAGACTTAGATAAGCAAATAATTTCTCCATTGCCTAATATTAGTGTGTTGCCATATCGCACTATGTTGTGGTTTGATCCGGCATACGTATGGCAACATTTTCATCTTCATAACATATTCTTCATAAAATTCAATATTAATTATAATAATTTAATAGTTTTTTATACAATAACGAGGTAAAGTGAAAGTATTTTTCAGTTCATGAATATTTTTTTTTATTTACGTAAATTATATTATGAACGATGGACGTTCATTATCATATCCAACTTATCGTCCTGGTTAAAGACTTTTTTGGAAACATAACTGCTCAAAATGATACCACGCAAGTATCTGACAATTTCCCTTAATTAATATGTTTTAATTTATTATCAAGCCGATTGTAAACGCTACATGTTGTGGGTTCGATTCCCACTAGAGGAAAATAAAGTATTTAATAGTTATTTCAACTCTGGTGTAGAATCAATGCTTTGAGTTCCGCCTCTCAACACGCAATGCTTCCAGAATTCGGTGGAAAATGCAGGACGGAGTGTCTTAACACTCTTCTAGGTTCCTTCTGCCTTGCTGTAACGCTAAATAACTATGTAAAGTGTTCATAGAAAGATATGATTACACAGTAGTAATATTGACTGGTAGCATAGTCTAATTTATAGAGTGCATAAGACTTCATGTGATCAAATTACAAGCTGTCACCGTAATAATATATTTAATAACTACACTTGGAGTAAGTTGTCCTCATACTGCTGATACCGCGAAACCGATCGTATTATTATCAACAATAATTTATAAACATAGTACTTTTAATGCGAATTGCATATTATTATTAATATAGAGGCTAGTCGTTGCGCAGAGGTACAAACGTGTGATGTAAACGCGTTCGATTTTCACTAGAGAAAAGCAAATATTGAATATTTTCATTTCTTCGCTCTGTTGTCAAGATAAAGCGTGGCGTTGAGTTACGCTATTCAACACGCAATGTCCTCAGGGGGTAGAGGAGTGTTTAAACACTAAGCTCTCTCTGCCTACCCTACCTATATGTGGGATACAGCGTGATGCTAACAAAAAAATATTTAAACCTTGTAGGCTTTTCTATTATACGTTTCTTTAAAATTAATTGGAGAAAATATAATAATAAGCGTCATTTTTGCAGATATACAAAAGTATCTATATAAATTTCAAAATTGTATCCATTATCCTTATGATAATTTAAAGATAAATACAATACATCGTGGATACTTGTTTTAAGCAAGCATTCAAAACCGGAGGTCAACGGCTGTCAATTTGACTTTACCCTTGAACGCAAGAATGAGGAACATAGTAAAATAATATATTATATATATTTATTATATTTTTACAGTATATCTACGGTAGGTATATCAGATATTACTTGATATTTTTAAAATATAAACGAATAATTTCTTTTGCCTTGAAATTTTGCAGCTGACTAATATTGTAATTTTTTCGTACATATATTAATATGTATTTTTAATTTTAAACTCATTCATTAATTCGGCACATGTTTTGATCAGCTGGATATTTTCTTATATATTTGAGTGAGCTAGGCTATATTATATAATACATATAAGATACACTATGTATAACATTTTAATATAATATTTGATGTTTGTCGTGGCACAGAGCAACAAGCGTGTGATAATTAACGCGACATATAGTAGGTTCAATTCCCACCCGAGACGCAATGTCCTCAAAATTCGTCGAAAAATGTGGAGTGTCATGGCATTAGGTTCCCTCAGATTATCCTGCTGATACAGCGTGAAGGTGCACGAACATCTGCATAAAATAACTTAAATAAGTAGTTGTTTACACGCTCAGCCATTACAGCTATGTTTTTGCCCGTCAAGCCAGCAGCTGACATCATAATATTTATGTTGCAAAGAAATGTACACTCGATTAAGCATGTAATATGTCTGACTTAGCACTTACATCATATTATCTATATACACGTAGAAGTGATTTATGCGGGAGCTTATTTTTTTATCATAATTTCATATACTAGTTATAATTGTAAATACCAATGTCGATACATTGATAACTAAAGTTTATTTAACAAAATACTTATTTTGTAGCAATATTATCGCATGCGATATTTTATATTGGAATTACCTTTTTATTTATAACCGATTTAAATAACACTAACATTAAATATTAAGGTAGTTTTGTCCAAATATAATAGTGAAAACTGCATTTAAGTCGTCTAAACCTGAGTTCGGCGTGTACAAACGACAAACAGACATTATATAGACAGAATTTAAAAACGATAATAATTAAATTTATATATTTAAAGTAAAATAAACTTAATAAGTTTCTAGTATAATACTTTAAATGAGCGAGGCTACGAAACTTTAAGAGCTAATCTAAATTAAATAAATGATATAAACGTTCTACACTGTTCTAGCTTACATTTTTTCGACGTGAAAGTAATTCATGATAGAAATATTATTTTATCTTTTTTTAATATCCTATGTCTCTCCCATGTTTAATAGCTATAAAGAAAATAAATCATTTAAATCCATCTAGCAACATCGACATTTTCGATTTTTAATGTTTTATTATATCAAAGATAAAATAAAAACGCATAATGAAGAGTCACTCGAATCTCACAAACGCTATACACAAGACTATGTATAACCATAAAGCACATAAAAAACCGGTTAAGTGCGAGTCGGACTCTCCCACTGAGGCTGCCGTATTAATTTAAGGATTGTAGGTCAACGGGAAGTACAACTTATAAAAGAGGATAAGGTTTACTGGCACATTCACTTATTTTGTATGAAACGTCACACATCGAACTAGTATACGTTTGTAATATAATATATTTTTAATGAAATGTCTATAAATTTTCAGTTTTCGGGTGTTTTCTTGATTTTTATTTGTAAGTTCTCACTTGGTGTCAAATTTCATAACTGAAGATCCACGGGAAGTATTTTTGATGGACGGATGGAGATGGAGATACCATGCGATTTCGAGATAAAGAACCTTGGCAGACGGACAGACGGATGACAAAGTGTATTATATATATATAGACGAATATAACATAAGAATATATAAAATATATAAATAATATCGGTCGTAAATGATCGCCGTTTCTATTTAAAATGATGCGTTTACTGGGTATACGGCTGTATAACGCATACAGTATATATTAACATTCAGTTGTGAAGGCACTTTGTAAATATTTGTGAAGATGGTAGAAAGTATGTTTCGAGGTAATATACCTGTCGAGATGTTCATTTAACAAGCAAGTCAACGGGGGACAGGTTTATTTTAGAAAATAAAATGAAAAAAATACGAAAAATACGTAGTTCGTAATGTTATATTTTAAAATATTAAGTTGAATATCTTCTAAGATATTGATTTTATTTTATAGTAACTTTTACAATTGAGTAAGAAACCAGGACTTTCTTTTTAGATTTCTTTATTTTTTTCGAATATAAAGAAGTAAAAATATTTTAAATTAATATAAAACCTCTTTTGAAAAACATTTTGCTAAAAAAAACGTATGTTTAAAATTTTACTCTATGTAACAAAATTTGATGACTATTATATAAAAAAAGAATTTTTGCCTTTTCTAAAGGAAACGAGTCTCTAATTAGTGCAAAATTTGACACATCCGAGAACATGATAAAAAATTATACAGAATACAATAAATATAGAAATGTTATTATATAGAAATGCTATTAATACTAATAGCATTTTAAATAAAAAAAACAACTATATTTAGAAGCTTTAGTGTCGTCTTAAAAGCCGGCAACGCACCTGTAGCTCCTCTGGTGTTGCATGGTGTCGTGGGCGGCGGTGATCACTTACCATCAGGTGACCCGAATGCACGTTTGCCTTGTCCTCTCTCATAAAAAATATATATTATATTTACTATGCTAATAAAAAGAAACGATTCTTACTTTCATAGAAATGAATTAAATTAAAATGTCATCTATACATCGAAGTCTGTAATTCTGCTGTGTTACGATGTTATTTCTATGAATGACTCCGCTAAGCTTACTAATAAATTTAATAAATGTCTGTCTGTGTTCTTCTTATAAGAAGAAGCTCTATTAGAAGTTTTACATTTAACTACACAGACTACGCTTCACAGTGGCCAAGTAGTATTACAACAATTTCCTTTTAGTAATGTCCACACGGCGCGGCACCGCGTCTCCGCACCGGCCTGACTCTCCACATATAGCAAGCCAACTTTCCATCCGAGCTTGCCTTTATTGCACAACGAGCTTTTTTTCACACTGGTATTTGATTCCAATTTCTAAATGGCCACCTCACGAATGTGACGTGAGAAGCAAGAGCGGACAATTAGCGATTTAACTCGAAACCCACAGAATAGTTACATATTATATAAATATGCTTCCGGTGATATAAGCCGTGCCGAAGAATTAATATACACTTATAAAATGATGATATTAATATTTTATTCAGTTATATTGAGTAAGTACGTATGTATATACATTAAAATATTTTTAAATATTTCTGTGGTGAAATTGTTATGTATTTTACTCAATGTGATACTTGTGAGTTCAAATCTTCTTTAGTTGCGATAGATTAAGTATATTGTAGATATATATATTGCCACTAGGTTAAGCAAATACGACAGGTATTTGCTTAAGGAACTTTAAATTTATAATTATGACACTTTTTATGTAGCGGCAGTGAGAATTGATTTTTGTGATTTACAATTTTTTTATGAATAAAAAACAAGGCAAACAAGTGGCCCTGGCCACCTGATAGTTATTAATCACCACTCTTCACGATCCCGCGTCGAACCAGAGAATCTTCAGGTTGCTTGCCAGCCTTTAAGGAAGAGATAGACATGCTTTTTGAAGGCACCTACGTTGTATCGACCTGGTAACACTGCTGTAGGTATGCCATTCCACAATTGTCTGGTGCATGGGAGGAATTTTCTAGGAAAGCCCACAGTAGTGAAGCACCACGTATTAAGATGGTGTGGAGCTCAGGACGTACTGTCCGGTTAGAAAATTCGGCGGCAGAGATCAAGTCAAACAGTTTCTCAAAGCACCAGTTTCTCTGAGACCAACTTGACCTGGCTGTTTCAGATGATAGACACTACCAGTCTCTCGAAACTTCAAGCAGCCCCAACAGCCTTTATTCGAAAACTGATAACACGACAAATGGAGTTCTCTTATTGGTTAATACGTAAACTCATGTCTTCTTGAGAGGTGGAATTCAACCAGATTTCTTTCATCTCGTAAGGAAACATTCACGAGGGATGATAAATAGAATAGACAAGTTTATATCGTTCATTTTTTTTCCAAAAAAACGTACCACACTCGATCGAAGACCTTTGCCATGTGCAGACTAACTGCTGGCCCTGCCTTGCTATCAAAAACCTACCATGCTGATTTACTCACCTACCTCCATCTCGTTTATCAAATACAATAAAATTACCTTTTTTTATTATAAAACAGTGTTTTTTACTATAAGAATTTACAACGCCTGTTTGTTTCTGCAGAATAGATCAATGGAAATTCTTTATTAAAGTGAAAACGTTCATATAAATATCGGTACGGTTATATTTCTTCAAGATTATATTATATTACGAAAGTAAAATATTTATAGCCGTAGTGTCTGCAGTATACAGCATATATTTGTTTGTATAATATTCATCGTTCACACTTGAAAAATTAGTTTTTACTGCATTTCTTTCATTTACGCTTTCGTTGATATTATCGTGTCTAGTCGTTGACACGTAGTTTACCTGTTACAACCAATGTTTGTTATTATTACAATGTGTATAGAAAATGTGTAACAATAATCGATATATTTTTGAGATTTTTATAGTGTTATTCACACTTTACTTACACATATAATGTAAAGGGAAATCATATATATCAGCCGTGTGGTTCCCGGCTTAGAATAGGATCACCCTGGTACTGTCGGTGTCGTAAGAGGCGACTAAAGTACGTGTGGTAGAGTCACGTCGCCAGTAATGGCAACATGCATGGGCAGACTCGACCGGATTTAATACCACCCCCGGCATTTAAAACCGGCGTGAAGTAGTAGCTCTTGCTACTGCGTTTGGCATTAGGTAATGCCGGGCCCCGGTGCCCTTCATCTCCACCTTAAAGGCTGGCAACGCACCTGTGGCTCCTCTGGTGTTGCATGGGGTCGTGGGCGGCGGTTATCACTTACCATCAGGTGACCCGAACGCTCGTTTGCCTTGTCCTCTCCCATAAAAAAATATATATATATATAATAAATTTTACGTAGCTTGACATTTTGCAAACATTATATTAAACAAATAAATTCAATTTTGTACAAAAAAATTCTACAAAAAAATTGAATTTAAATGCAATAATATTGAGGCACACTTTCTTACTTTTATAAAATTGTTATTAAAGCCGCTATTTCAAGTGAGGTATGAGATGAACGAGCTCTGGCTAAGCTAAGCTTGAAAACGCTCGACTCCAATTTCCGTACAGAACCCTCGATGGGCGAGCCCGACTCGCGCTTGTCTCTTTCTTTTAGGTTAAAATTGCAAAAGTTGTTTAACGTATATAGCACGTCCTAGCGAAGTGTCCATCGAGAAGCAATATCGTTAGTGATTACATCCAACTGCAAACTATTACCGTAACGTCGTTTGTGTAACTCGTTGGTTACGTCAACTCTTTTGATAGTATGACCGGGTCGTACTGATTTCATACTTTGTAATTTACTTACTATTTATAATTGCCGTCCTAGCGTAGGGGCCGTGTGGGTGTGACTGTGACGCGAGGGTTGTGGATTCGATTCCACATTCGATTTTACATTCTGTATTCTCTTACTAATTACTCTTGATTATTTTTTATATCTACACGAAATATTTTGAATATCACAAAATATAAAAATATAGGTAGGTATACTAGTATTTTTTGCAAATATTAATAAAAAAAATCAAAGCCTATATTTTTAAGAATAAAATCATAATTTCCAATATTTCAGGTGGAGACAGGTCGAGAAGAATTAAAGAAAGAGCGTGAGATCATGCAGCTAGTAGCTGGTCTTCAACTCAATTCGGATGATGTCGAACGTCGAGAAGTACCGCCGCACATGATACGCGCGAGGCACGGCCCCAGGTATGAACGCCTTCAGATTATAAATTCTAAATTTTTTTCATTACTCGGCTAGATTAGATAGCTATGAGGAGTGATATTTTATATTATTCAAATCCACTAAGACTAAGAAGTAAAGCGCGACGTTGAGTTCCGCCACACAACACGCAATGCCTGGAGGCATTCAGCGAAAAAAAGTAATGTCTTGACACTAGGTTCCTTCTGCCTACCTTGCTGTGTGTGGAATACAGCGTGAAGCTGATATGATAGTAATATCAATAATATTGTTATAAATATAGGTTAGGAAAGTAGCTAATAATAACTATCTATAATAATTTCAATGTAAATCATCAAACTGGAACAATGCTAGCTATAGGCAGCATAAGAAACATGGGGCACACCCATTGAGTCAGTACAATCGAACAATTGTATGGAAATTGATGGCACTGAGTTATTGGTACATTATTGTAGTTGAATTATTATATGAATTATCTAACACAACATTTTACTATTAATATAGAAAATAGAAATAGAAATAGAATATAGAAAAAGAAATCAGCGTCACGCTGTATCTTGCAGAGAGGTATACAGAGGGAACCTAGTGTTAAGACACTTCATTCCACATTTTCCACTAAATTCTGGAGGCATTGCGCGTTGAGTGGCCGAACTAAACGTCACGCTCTGTTTCGACACCAGAGCGAAGATGATGAAAATATTGAATATGTAGGCTGTCGTGCCGCAGCGGCACACAGGTGTGACTGTAACGCGACCGTTGTGGGTTCGATCCCCACTCGAGGAAGTGATATATATATTTACGTTTATATTTCCATTTCTTCGCTCTGGTGTCGAGGCAAAGGGCGGCGTTGACATCTGTCACTCAACACGCAATGCCTTCAGAAATCGGCAGAAAGTGGGGAACAGAGCGTCTTAACACTAGGTTCCCTCTGCCTACTCTGCTGTGTGCGGGATACAGCGTGAAGCTGATTCAATATGTAATTTCCTAGTGGGATCGAATCCACAACTTGTCGCGTTTATAATCACAATTTGCGTCACAACTGGTTCTAAACAATGAATGTATGTATTGTGTTGAATTCTCGAGAAGTTGTAAAAATATTGGCTATTTCCATTTCAGATAACATTACGCCGGGAGCGGTGCTTTCGAGTTGAAGAAACGACTGACGAGTGTTGGTCTCGTGGAGCACCAATCATGCAACGAATATATGAAACACGTCTACCATACCAGCCCCCGGGCCTGGGCCGCACGCTCGTAGAATATCGATTGCTAAATTGACTCGATGTCAATACAATTCGATTCATTTGCATCGATTAGTCACGATTGTTCTTTAATTCCGTTTCGAATGTCGTATACATTTGAAATGGAGACAGTATTAGGCGTCGTGTCGCATTGTTATCGATTTACTTTTCTCGGATGTGTTTTATATAAACGATACAAAGTAATTTTAATATAAATCTAAAATATAAAAATGTTTCCTTAAAAATAATCTATTTATTATTTTTTTAATATTTAATAAATAGATTTTTTTTATTATCAATTTTTTTTTAAATATAGCTACTGGCTTATATAATTTTGGCGCCTATACGTTGTTGTGTCATTTATAAAATAATAAAAAATATATATATATATTTAAATTAATTAAAAACTTAATTTGTTTCTAATAGTCAAGTAATTGATGTTAACAGCTCACAAATTGAGGAAAACGCAATAAAGTAATTTGTCAGTTAATTGGTTTGGGCAATAAAATCACGCGAACGTTCTTTTGTTTTAGAAAAAAAAAATATTTTAACAATATGTAAGTCATTGATAATAAACGTTTTAATAATAACAAAAAAAATTAGAATAAGCTATCTATAATAATATAAAATTTTTTAAGATGAATGAAGTTTGAACGAGTCAGTAGATTAAGATGTCATTGGACTGTATTTAATGTGAACACTGAACCTAATATAGTGTTTCTAAGATTGTTGAAATTATTACAAAAAGATTCCTTGGAATATTAGAGAAAGAATATTAATAAATTGTTAAATTTTCAAATTTAAAAAATGAATAAATAAAGCGATATTTTATTTTTATAATTTACATAAAACCTCTTGTTTTGTATACTTTTTATATTAATAATGATATGCATTTTGATCCTAACGTTTAGTTGAAGGAGGAAATGAAAAATTTTGTCTTGTTTTTTCACTGTATCTGAGACGAGAGAGTCTTATATAGGCCCATGTATACTTAATAGTTAATTGTATTAATGCAGGCCAAAGATCACTACATATTCGTTCAGCTTTTAGAACTTTTGTGCGTACGTGTAGATATATCAAACTTATAAATATACACATTCCACTACATATTAATTAAAATAAATAACGCTAATAGCAGAAAAAATTTCTACTGTATTAATTAATATAATAGTCAAACTGGTTTACTCCAGTATCTAAATAGACAGATTGAAGTACAGATAAACCTCAAACGATAGAGTTAAGTGTGGCCTTCTACATCTGTACATGAATATTGTACAAAAGAATAGCCTAAGTTTTCTTTTAAATTACAAATAAAGATACGTAGTGACAGATCACAATAAAAAAATGGGATAATTTTCCTATTCTTGACAAGACCCTACAAGACCTTAAAAAACAAAAATGGCAAGCCAATATTGGATCTCACGTATGTCAATAATTTGGTATATTCTAATATATATTGGGTCGAAATTATGAAATTGGAGAAATATATATTTACAAGTAATAAAATATCTATTTTTGGACAAAATGAAGTAAAAAAAGATCCCTATTGGCACATTTTTCAATTATTACCGTATTTGCTTCGTAAAGCGTTCTTAAGTGCCAATAATTTCTACTACATAAAATCCAGTTTTATTCACTTTGCTTTTCACAATCTTAGATTTTTTGTATGCCCTATGTTAGTTTGTTTGTAATTTAACTATACATATAATATACATATTTCATACTGTCGCTCTATAACAGATATATTTTATAAATTGCATTTGTTATATCTTGTTGGATTGCATCTTAACTCTTATCGTTTTATGTTGTAATATGAAAGCGTGCGTTTTTTTATCTTATATTGTATGAACTTGCATGTATATAAATGTCGGCGGTTACGAAATTTCTTAAATATTTTAGGCTATGAGTGCCATTAATGTTATTTCGTTTGTATTTTCTTTGTAAACATCGAATAATTAAAAATTAATAGTAATTATTATTATTATTATTATATAAATATGAACGTACTTATTTAAAATAATAAAAAAAAAATGTATATAGGTTTACTGGTATAGTTTTAGACTAATTTCAAAAGTTACACAACGATTGTATTTTATTCATTCCATTATTTTTATACATGTATAATAAATTAATAAATATAAATGTCTTGTTTTATTTATTAATTTTTCGTTAAGTAATAATAATAATAATAAAATAGCAACACATTAAATTGTATACTAACTGAACTCAGTAATATTGAAGTCAGTTGTGGCGCAGAGGCATAAACATGGGACTCCAAGCGCGACGGGTTGTGGGTTCGATTCCCACTGGAGGACATGAAATATTTAATATTTCAATTTAATGTAAAGGTAACGAGGCAATACGCGGCGTTGAATTGCGCCATTAAACACAGAATTTAGCAGAAAGTGATGAACGGAAGTGTCTCAATGGGAACAAGTGGTTTAACATTAGGTTCCGTCTCTTCCGTAACAAAAAAAGATATATACATTGTATATATTATTAATTATTATATACAATTTTAAAATAAATCAGCTTCACGCTGTATTCCGCACGTAGCAGGGTGATATTTTATGATCATATAAATATAATTAAAATCATTATATGTATATTAAAATATGCCTGACATATTTTTGGATGACAAATTGAGTGAACGACGTAATTTTAATTACATACGTATTACTTTAATTATATATATAAATATATATATTATAAATATTTTAACATTTTTTTGTATAAATATAATTTTTGTATAAATTCTGTTTATATGGAATAATAATATATGGTATTACAATGCCACGACGAATAATGAAAATGTAGCTCTATCTACCGCCATCTACAGTACTTTCTTCTGTTTTAACTGTTATAGAGATAAGCAAATAAAATAGTTCTGACACATTCATATAGATGTCGTACGATATATGAAGCCAGTCAGTTCGGTAACCTTTTCATAATTCATAATTACAGTACGGTCAACAAGTCGTGGCCGCAAAGTTAGGTTTTCCTAACTTTATGGTAGGAAAATAATCAGATGCTTGAATACTGCAGAGCTATTAACACTTACTTTTAGCAATTTACAGCGGCCATGATACGTTCGACGGCTACTAGTTGTAGGTTTTATTTGAAAATATTTTATTATCCTATAGAAAAAATATGCGAATCATATTTTTTTTTATTTAGCATTAATATTTTAATAATTTATTTTTCTTACTTATTTGCGTTATAAACAATTCCAAAAATATAAATGTGAAATAAGAGCCAAGTAAAATATCGTTTTCGACTTCGCCGACTCCGAAGAATCGGAGAACTATTTATTTATTTTTTTTATGGGAGAGGACAAGGCAAACGAGCGTTCGGGTCACCTGATGGTAAGTGATCACCGCCATCCACTTCTGGCAGGAGCCATTACTTCACGCCGGTTTTCAATGTCGGGGGTGGTATTAATCCAGTCGAGTCTGCCCATGCGTGTTGCCATTACTGGCGACGTGACTCTACCATACGTACTTTAGTCGCCTCTTACGACACCGACAGTACCAGGGTGATCCTATTCTAAGCCGGGACCACACGGCTAAACTATAGGCTACAAGCTCTAAATTTCACTCGTTATTTTTTTTCATACATGCTTTACTATATTAGTATGTTAGTATACTTCCAGCCTGCGATAAAAAATAGCCAAGTTAAATATCGATTATAAAAAAAAAAAAATAACTGATAATATGACATATTATTAATTTAAATTTGTACAAGTAGAGAAGGGGAAGGTAACTCGTGTGACAGTTATATAGTAATAAATGGTGGAATATTGATGCTTATTTAACAGCATCGACATGCCCCACGAGTGGAGGGTATAATTTATATTCTCGTTACGCCAGCTGTCTACATTGAGTTTCTCCATCATAAATATAAGGAAGATTATAGCTTATAAATATTATGCGCGGTGTAGGCTTCGCCATCGTTATTCAACCGATAAGTGCATGATAATTAATAACGGAGAAGACGGCTTCTGTGTTGATTAGATTGTTTCGTTAAGATTAATATGAAAACAAACTGCCATGTCACAAGGCATTCATTCGAGCGTTGTGGATTCGATTCCCGCTCGGGAGAATGTCTTATTATTTATTAATAGTTACGTTTCTACGCTCTGGCACCAGGCAAGTCTGGCGTGTCTCGAAAATACGACGGAGAGTGAGGAATGGAGGAGAGTGCCAAAGTTTACTGTGCCACTTCGAAAGGATGTTATAGCATCTGTTCTTCCACACCTAGAATTT
Source organism: Heliconius aoede (assembly GCA_037355905.1). Lineage (NCBI taxonomy): Eukaryota > Metazoa > Arthropoda > Insecta > Lepidoptera > Nymphalidae > Heliconius > Heliconius aoede. Next base: position 968,997 of record JBAIZZ010000022.1, read on the forward strand.
TAGCTTATGTGTAATGTGTATCAAAATATTTATTTTTAAACATAAAATACATACAATACATTGATCCTATGTGATATTTTTTTAAGGTATATCTTTCATCTTTATAATTTTTTTATGTCCTGTTTTGAAGACGTAAAGATACTTAGATAAACGGTCACCCTTAAAAACACTATAAGAAATAATAAATTCGCAGGCTAGTCAAAAACTTTTTACTTTACTTTTGCTGTGCAATAAATACTTGTTTTAAATATTGTGATGTTTGACAGGTTCACGGGACACTGAGCAATAGTGGGGCAGGAGTGATTAATAATGCTTATTTAGAAAACGTATAAACATTTGGACGTATCGGGACTCGAACCCGCGCCCTTCATACGTTTTTTAAGTAAGTATTTTTCTTTCCTAAGTGCGGAATAACACTTAAAAATGTTAAAAATATCGTAATAGGCAAATGGCGTCAATAGTCTCGAAGTAATTTCACTGTTCCGTTTTATCTATTTTCATACAGATATTCCGCATTGCGCATATATCTAGTATACAGTTGCGGGATTGGAGTCAAATTTAAAGAGAGTTTTAATTAAACAATATTATTAAGTAAAGTAAGAATTGTGATAAATGTGTACTTATCTATCTTATCTAAATCTACTATAAATTTAAGTTTTCTTGCTGGCTTATATAATTGGAAAACATAATTATACACTTTTTTGCACTTTTTTACTTATAAATATAATAATAGTGTGATTTCTCAAAGTTTTCCATCTTTTTTAGAATACTTACACTCGTTTCCCGCATTTTTTGAAGGGTAAAGGCAAATGAAACTCGTAGCGTGCTTGGCAAAAGACTCTACCTTAAACGATTAAGCTTACAATTTACAACATGAGCATTTGAATAGATCGACGCCCTACATTCGAATTTCGAAAATTGCGAATAAATTATATAATACTTCAAAGATACTAAAAATTGAATTTGAAATTCCTGTTTATATTTGGGAAAGTGTAAATAATAAGTAAACTAGATGTAGAAAAAAAAAATAAGAGCAATTAACGCTAATTAGTAGGTAAGATGCGAGCTAACACTAATACGCTATTCGTAACATTATTAAATGTTAATTCATCTTTTCAAAACTGCACACTTTCACAACCTTAACTCATGAGTACGAGGGAGTGGTTAGAAAGACAAAATATTAACTTTCACACTGTATCTATATTCACTGTAGGTAAATAAAAATCATTCAAATATTTCTAGATTGCTTATAAATTTAATTTATTTATGCCCGAATTCGATTTTGAATATTTTTTTAATACTAAATATGCCTCTTTATTTACTTATAGCTACGTGGTACCAAATTAAAAGGTCTTTAGAAATATTTATATTACTTAAAACAAATTTATTAAAATATAATATGTAACGAAATTATACTATATTATAAAACTTATATAAATATTTTCATTTACCATAGTTTCCACAGTAAGCCATTAAATGATATTTTCAGCGAAGTGCATCGTAAACGGTAAGGCACCGTTGCGTGCGTGCTCTACCCTCTACCTCCAAGTAGTTGACCACCGTCCGGCGTGCACAAAGCACGCTCTACACGCTCTACACGCTCTAAACTCGTTAACAATACTGGCACGCGAGAAACAATTAAAAAAATAAACGTCCAATTAAAAAGAAAACTTTGTCTATGGATGTTACGCGCGCAACCTAGACGAACGACGCTGTTTGGAATGTGAAGTGTCTTTTCTGTGATAAATATCGTGGCTGATATATTGTTTTATAATTCATATATTTTTAGTTGTTTTTGTTAATTGTCGGAGAAAAAATTTCGATGATTTGGATTTACGAGCGCTCGCAGTGTACCCAACATTTTATGATGGTGAGTAAAATAAATAATATCTTTTTTTCATTAGAAATATAATTCTCTTATAATGACGAAGTTTTCTAATAATTTAAATTATTAGAAAACTCTGTGATCGTAAGAGTTTATTGTACTAGCTCCATCTTTTTATGTCTACATATCAATGATTACATAAGAAAATTGTACGGTTAAATTCGACGATCACAAAAGCGAAAAATAGTTTTTTTCGAAATAAGAATAATATATTAATAAATAAATATTTTATGTTATTTTCAAATGAAATTATTCATATTTATGCAAGTCTGACAAATAATACAGAATATATAATAGCTAATAACTAGAAAAAAAAAAACTATTAGCGTTACTTAAGCGTTTGATGTAGCACATACAAATATAAAAAAAACATGCGTACAATTGAATTATTTACGTAAATCTTGCAATATTTATATACCAAAAAAAAAAAGAAAGAGCATCGAGTGTGACGCTTTCCTCATAAGAGCTCAATAAAACATCGAGAAACTTACGTTACTCCAAAATCGTTGAATATTAAGTTATAACAAATGAAAGTATACGGAATCCACTTCAAACTTGGCTTGTGAGACGCATTTGAGTTTATGTATCCACCTTGT